>JAQZBX010109162.1:0-10492 GCA_029593785.1 Cabassous unicinctus
GAGGGGACACTAACTAGACTCGTGGAAACTAATCAAGCAATTCCCACTTCCTGGCCTTCCCAGGGGAGCTGAAGCTCTGATGCTTGTGATTGCAGAGCGATAAAATTGGCTGACTCTGCCTGCTCTGGAGCCAAGCCTCCGTGTCACCAAGCTGTTGGGTATATCAGGCTTCCTCAGTAGATTTGCCTCTTCCCTCAGCCTTGCACTGCTGCAAGCCAGCTTATCTGCTTCCCAAAACTATGAGGATGTCCATGCACCAAACCCACAAAAAGTAAACCCCTCTCCACCTTCTGTCAGAACCTTCCCTCTCTCGGAGAATGCTCCCTCTCACCAGCTTGGTGGGGTTTGGGGCTTATCCCTGGGAAGCTAGGTAAATCAACTTCCTCATCAGATTTACCCCTCCTCTCTGCCTGGTGTTGATTCAATCCAGCTATTTTGTTTGCCCAATCTGCAAGGGGTTCCAGGCAGCCAAATCCACAGAAAGGAAAGCCCTCTCACCCCTTCACCCGAGCCCTCCCACTCTCAGAGAATGCTCCCTCTCAGCAGGCCCTCTCACAAGGTTGCCAGGCAGGAATTTTGGCTCAAACAAGCCTTTTGCCCTGAGGGTGGGGCTCAGCCATCTGCGTTAACCACCACAGGCAGGCGTAAAACTCACGAATCTCTACCAATCAGTCCACACCATCAATCTGCCTGCAGATAGATGTACCAAGCTTCTCGCTCCCTGTGCCCACAGCACAAACCCCTGGGTAGGACCCTGTCCACAATCCGCCATCCTCAGAGTGCTAGTCAGTGATTGCCCTCCTAAGCCAACACCATCTTGCCTCTTGCAATTAAACACAATGATCTTTGTCCTGGAAGATTTTCCCCTCCTTTTTATCTCCATGACATCCCCAATTTTTTTTTCTCATATTCAATGGCTGAAAATCTTTTCTGATTGTTATGTTCTATAATGTTTTCTTATACCTAGAGTATTTATTAATTTGATATTCTTTCCCAGCTAATAGTGGATGTTGGAAATATACTGAAAGGGATACTTCAAAATTTTAAAAATTTTCACCCTCCTAATGCTACTGTAACAATTTATTATTATTTTTCAATTACTACAGGGAGAAAAACTGCCTTTAAGATATGGGAAATGATAGAAATAATATTCAACCAAGCTACCTGTAGGAAAGACACTTTCTAAATCATGTCATTGGTAAGCTTAATTTTGTGAACCTTAGTATTCCACATACCCAAGAATGGAAAAAGTTAGGAATTCAGTAAAGTCATGAAATTGCAATTAATGTTGGGATTAAGTGCTAATCCAGCAAAAATCTGTGAATGTTTGAATTTAGGTGAAAATTAACCTAACACAAAGTTTAACCTGAGCTCATATATAAAATGAATTGCTTAGACAGGTTTCATATATATAATCTTTTTGAAACATCATGAAGCTCAAAAGTGATCAGATACCTCTGCAATTAGATTGTATAAGAGACAAAATCTCTGTGTATGGAGTAGAATAGTATGAATATGAAATGAACATGGTAAATATTTTAATTGGAGACTATCACTAGTGGATTAGTCTAGATTTCATATATAGGGAAATGAAGAAATTCATGTATATGGACAAAAGTTTTACAATCTCTCATCTAATTCTCTACAGCAAAGATTTCACACCAAAAGAATTATTTTAAATGCAATTATTTGGAAGAAGATTACACTCACACATCCAGTGAGCCAACATGCATTAATTCACATGAGAAAGAAATCCTATTTCAGGAAACCACTTACTACTGTCCTCAATGGCCATTCATCTTTTAAGCAACATAAGCAGGTTCAACCTAGAAATAAATCATATGAATGTGACCAAAGTGCTAAAAACTGTATGCAACACTCTGACCTCAGACAATTCAATGGAACTACCATTGGAGAGAAACCCCATGAATGTCATCTATGTGGGATAGCCTTCAGTCAATATTCTTATCTTAAACAACATCAGAGAACGGACACTGGAGAGAAAGCCTATGAATATCATATTTGTGGGAAAATCTTCTCTCATCGCTCTTCTGTTAAAAAACACGTGAGAACTCACACTGGAGAGAAACCATATGACTGTCATCTATGTGGGAAAGCCTTCATTCAATGTTATCATCTTAAAGAACATGAGAAAACTCACACTGAAGAGAAACCCTATAAATGTCATATTTGTGGGAAAGGCTACTCTTATTGCTCTTCCATTAAACAGCATGAGAGAACTCACACTGGAGAGCAACCCCATGAATGTCATCTATGCAGGATAGCTTTCTGTTGACATTCCTGTCTTCAAAGACATGAGATAACTCACACTGGAGAGAAACCCTATGAGTGTTATTTATGTGGGAAAGCCTCCAGTCAATATTTTAATCTTAACACAAGAGAACTCATATTGTATAGAAACCCCATGAATGTTGTCTATGTGGGAAACCTTTCACTTGCAGTTCTGCCCTCCAGCAACATGAGAAAACTCAAGCTGGACAGAAACCATATCATATGTATGGGAAAAACTTAATATCTCTAGCCTTAGACAAAAGGAGATTACTCAAAGTGTGGAGAATCCCTATGAATGTTAAGAATTTCAAAAAGCCACCAGGCGATATTCTGGCTTTAAATGAAACAACTCACACTAAAAAGGTTTTTTTTTTAAATTGATTTATTTATTTACTTTTATCCATTTTTACCACCCCCCTCATTTTTGCTGTTTCTGTGTCCATTCACTGGGAAATTCTCTGAGCCCATTTCCTGCCCTTTCTACTCATCCTTCTCCTCCCATCTTTTCTGGGATTCAATCTTCAGAAACTCTGATGTGGGAGACAGGCATCCTATGGCCTGCACCATCTAAGTTCCTGGTTTTTCAGTGCATCTCAACTTGGCTATCCCTTGTGTAACTCTCCTGTTACATCATCATCTTGCTGCATGGCTCTTGGGGCCTGGTGGCACACCCACTCATGGGGCCTGGTGGTGCCCATGCACCTTCTATATTTTTCTTTTTCTTAATTTTTACTGGGAGGTCCTGGGGATTGAACCCAGGTCCCTCCATATGGGAGACAGAAGCCCAACCACCCAAGCCACATCTGTCCCTCTGCTATATCTCTTAAGGTCGACCAAAGATACCCAAAGTTACAGTCTTTTCCCATACAGGATGGTCATATAATAAATCAGGCTTAGGTTATCTCCAGCATTCTAAAAACCAGACCTAGGGAGAAAAATTAGGTCTGTGGACACATGCATGGTTTCTAATATAGTGAATGTTTAGCCTACCCTGATTATCACAAAATCAAGACAGCAAGAATATTTGCATATAAAGGTTTTGAATATGGAAGAGACTTCAGCCATAGATTTTACCAGAAAACTTGCAAAATGAATAACACTTTTTTTTGAGATGCCATGGGCAGGGATTGAACCCTGGTCCTCATATATGGGAAGATGGTGCTCAACCACTGAGCCACATCAGCTCCAATGATTTGGTTTTTTCATTTCTTTGCTTGTTGTTTGTTTTATTAGGAGGCACTGGAGACCAAACCTGGGACCTCCCATGTAGGAAGCAGTCTCTCAACCACTTGAGCCACATCTGCTCCCTTTTGTTTGTTTGTTTGTTTGTTTTTTATTATTATATTTGTTGTATTTTTCCTCCAAATCACCCTATTGTTATTTTTATTAGGTTGGTGGAAAAGTAATTGTGGTTTCAGACTGTGAATTTTAAATTATTACAGCTAGGATCAAAAACATCTTTATTAATCAAAATAGAAAACATTACAATCAACACATTTTTGCCAATGAGAAATAAGTTTGTTTATTCCTGTAGCATAAAAATCTGTGCTTCAGGATTCAGTGAACTCTTGGAAAGCATTTTCTGCATCCTGCTGGTTGTGGAAGTGTTTTCCCTGCAAAAAGTTGTCAAGCTGATTGAAGAAGTGGTAGTTGGTTGGTGAGGGATCATGTGAATATGGCAGATGAGGCAAAACATTGTAGCCCAATTTGTTCAACTTTTGAAGTGTTGGTTTTGCAATGTGTGGTTGCGCATTGTCATGGAGGAGAATTGGACCCTTTCTGTTGATCAATGCCAGCTGCAGGCATTGCAGTTTTTGGTCCATCTGATCAATTTTTGAGCATACTTCCCAGATGTATTGGTTTCACAGGGATTCAGAAAGCTGTAGTGGATCAGACTGGCAGCACCACCAACCAGTGACCATGACATTTTTTGGTGCAAGTTTGGCTTTGGGAAGTGCTTTGAAGCTTCTTCTCCATCCAACCAATGAGCTGGTCATCACTGGTTGTCATATAAAATCCACTTTTCATCACATGTCAAAATCTGATTGAAAAATGGTTCATGCTGTGGCGTAGAAGAAGAGATGACACTTCAAAACAGTGACTTTTTATTTTCAGTCAGCTCATGAGGCACCCACTTATTGAGCATTTTTGCCTTTCTAATTTGTTTCAAATGCCAAATAACTGTAGAATAGTTGATGTTGAGGTCTTCAGCAACTTCTCGTGTAGTTGTAAGAGGATCAGCTTCCATGATTGCTCTCAATTGCTCATTGTCAACTTCCAATGGCCAGCCACTACACTCCTCATCTTCAAGGCTCTATCCCCTTTGAAAAACTTCTTGAACCACAGCTGCATTGTAGGTTCATTAGCCATTCCTGGCCAAATGCATTGTTGATGTTGTGAGTTGACTCTGCTGCTTTATGACCCATTTTGCAATCAAATAAGAAAATTGTTGAAATATGCTTTTTGTCTAACATCAATTCCATAGTCTAAAATAATATAAAATAAATAGCAAATAATGTCATTAATAAAAAACATAAAGTAAGAAATGCATATTAAAATGATGTATTCCAATATAAATTGGCAAATTTCAACAATGCGAAAAGACAATTCCTTTTCACCAACCTAATATGTCAGTTATAAATGAACATACATAAAAAATAAGTGTGTAGTAAATGTTGTGACCTTACAAAGCAAACATATGAAACATGATACATCATCATAACAACATACAGGGGTCCCATACATCAACCCACTACCAACACATTGCATTGTTGTGAGACATTTCTTACAAATTATGAAAGAATATCAATAAAATCTTATTACTAACTATAGTCCATATCTTCCATTTGGTGTATTTTTTGCCCAATATTATTTTTTTAAATATATTTTTATTACAGAAATTGTAAACTTACAAAACAATCATGCAATGTGCAGGATTCCCATATGACACCCCTCTATCAACATGCCACACCATGGTGGAACATTTGTTACAGGTTATGAGACAATATCACCCAATTATTACTACTAACCATGGTCCATACTGTACATGTGGCACACTTTTTTCATACTCCCCCTTTATCAACACATTACATCTTTGGCATAGATGAATGATTATTACAGTATTGTTGTTAACCACATTCCACAGGTCACTTCAGTTGTATTTTTCCCATGCTTCTCCACATTCCTACCACCCTGCAATAGTGATGTAAATCTGCTGTATCTCACAAAGACCACTCTTGCATCTGTATCATCAACCAAAATTCTCATCCACCTCTGGGATCATTGTGTTATTCAGTTCCTAGATTATTCTCTAGCTTTCTTTCAATTGTTATTTACATCCCTAGACTACACTTTCAGGCCACATTCCCATTTATAAACCAGTGGTTACTCACTCTAATGTGTTACCATCAACTCATTACATTTCCACACTTTTACAGTAAAGTCAATTAAAACTTTTACATACATTACACATCAGCAGTCCATCTCAGTCCTTCTCTTATCTTCTTTAAGAATCCACCACCTACCACCAGGTCTGGATGATGTTTTCCACATTTTCTTCTAGAAGCTCCATGGTTCTTGCTTTTATATTTAAGTTTTCAATCCATTTTGAGTCTATTTCTGTATAAGGTGTGAGGTAGGAGTCCTCCTTCTTTCTTTTGGCTTTGGATATCCAATTCTGTCAGCATCATTTGTTGAATGGACTGTTCTGCCCAAGCTGGGTGGGTTTGACAAGCTTGTTAAAAATCATTTGACCATTGATGTGAGGGTCTATTTTGGAACCATCAATTTGTTTCCATTGGTATGTGTCTGTCTTTATGCCAGTACCATACTGTTTTTACCACTGTAGCTAGGTAATATGATTTAAAGTCTGGAAGTGAGAGTCCTCAAGCTTTGCTTTTCCTTTCTAAGATGTTTCTGACTATTTGGGACCACATACCCCTCCACATAATTTTGACAATAATATATTCCATTTATTTCTAAAATGCTGGTGGAAATTTTATTGGGATAGCATTGACTCTGCATATCAATTTGGGTAGAATTGACATCTCAATTATATTTAGTCTTCCAGTCTGTGAGCACGGAATGCTCTTCCAATTATTCAGTACTTTTAAAATTTATTTTAACAATGCATTGTAGTTTTCTGAATACAAGTGCCCTACATTGTTGGTTAAGATTATTCCTAAATATTTGATTCTTTTAGTTGTTATCACAAATGGAATTTTCTTTCCTGACTTCCTCCTCAGATAGCACATTACTAGTGTCTTTTAAAGTCTATTTCATCTGATATATGTACAGATACTCTGGCTTTTTTTGTTTGTTTGTTTGTTTGTTTACTGAATGCATGGAGTACCTTTTTCCAGCCTTTCACTTTCAAACTATTGGTGTCCTTGGGTCTAAGCTTAGTCTTTTGTAGAAAGCATATATGTGGCTCATATTTTCTTATCCATTCCTCCAGTCTGTATCTTTTGATTGGGGAGTTTAATCCATTAATATTCAATGTTATTACTGTAAAGGCAGTTCTTATTTCAGCTATTTTGATCTTTTTGTTTCATCTGTCATATTTTATTTTCACCACTCTTTTGAGACTTTTAGTTAGTTTTGCTGACATAAATTTAATTTCTAGACTCTTTTCCAAGCCTCTCTCCTGTCTTTTCTTTTCAGACCATAGCACACTCTTTAGTATTTCCTGCAAAGCTGGTCTCTTGATTACAAACTCACTCAGAGTCTGTTTATCTGTGAAAATTCTAAACTCACCCTCATTTTTGAAAGACAATCTCACTGGATATAAGGTTCTCAACTGGAAGTTTTTCTCTTGCATTTTCTTAAATACATCATACCACTGTCTTCTTGCCTCCATGGTTTCTGATGAGAAATCAGCACTAATCTTATTGGGTATCCCTTATATGTTATTCATTGCTTTTCTCTTGTTGCTCTCAGAATTCTCTCTTTGTCTTTGGCATTTGACATTCTGATTAATATGTATCTTGGAGTTGGTCTTTTTGGAATTATTTGGATGGGAGTACATCATGCTTCTTGGGTATGGATTTCTATGTCTTTCATAGAGGGAAATATTCTACCATTATTTTTTCAAATATTCCTTTTGCCCCTTTTCCTTTCTCTTCTTCTGGGACATCCATAACCCATATGTTTGCTCATATCTTGCTGTCATTTAGTTCCCTGAGATTTTGTTCATTTTTTCCCATTCTTTTCTTCATCTGTTCTTTTGTATGTTCACTTTCATAGCCCATTTCTTCAAGCTTACCAATCTTTTCTTCTGTTTCCTCAAATCTGCTTTTATATGATACTGGTGTATTTTTAATTTCATTTATTGTGACTTTCCTTCCTGTAAGATCTGCTATTTTTCAATGTATGCTTTCAAATTCTTCTTTGTGCTCATCTAGTGTCTTCTTAAAATCTTTAATCCCATTAGCCATCTCATTGAATTTATAAAGGACATTTGTTTGAACATCTATGATTAGTTGTCTCAACTCCTTTATGTCATCTGGAAGCTTAACTTTTTCCTTTAACTGTGACAAATTTTCCTGTTTCTTGGTATAGATTGTAATTTTTTGTTGCTGTCTTGGCTTCTGGCTTACTAGATGTATTTATTCAGGGTGCAGTTTCTCTCTTTAGTTTTGGTCTTTATTGCCAGTTCTTCCTTGCTGGTTGTGTAGTAGGAGGCAAGGATGTATTTGGTGCTGTAAGTTGTGGGGGCTCAAGCTGCCTGCATTGCCCCCGGGACCAATGAAGCTTATCCCATCTTTCTCCTTTGCCAAGGGTAGGGACAGAACCACAGCCTTGTGTAATAATCCAAGTTGTGCAAGCCTAGACTCTTGTTGCCCAGAGAGACTGATGAAAATTCACACCCTTTCGTCTTCTGCCTGGGGTGGGAATAGAGCTGCAAGTGTGGGTCCAAAATGACCACAGTTTCCCTGGTTGTCTTCCAACTATTCAGTCTGTGCCAGCTGAATATACCTACAGTTACCTGGTCCTTCCAGCTTCCTCCCTGCCAGATGTGGGGCTGAGGGCTAGGCTATAGCTGCAGACTGATCTGAGTGGAAAGAAGCCAGTCCTTAATGTCACTGTGACTTTCAATCAGCCCAGCTTCCCCTCATACATGGTATGGAGTCAAAATGGTGGCTACTGGCCTATTTCTGTTTCAAACTTAAGCTGCTCTTAGGGTTATACTTTAGCCAGCTGAATTTACTAATAAGTAGCTGAGATTGGTGGTCATCCATCTCTACTGTCCCTGTTCTTCAGAAATGTAACCTCCAACTCCAGCCACAGAATAGCTACTGAGGTGTCATGTGCTGCCAGAGTAGGGTGATCACAAACCTCCATGACATGGCCTGTATTTTCCAAGAGTGGCTGGAGCAAGCACCCCCAGCTTCCTCCCTGCTGCAGCTGGGACCAAGGCATAGACTAGAGCTGTAATCTGATCTGGATGGAAAGAAGCTGGTCCCTACCAGCACTGTGAATTTCAGTGCACCCCATCTTCTTCATGCTGGGAGTAGAGTTAAAATGGGAGCTAATATCTTCTTTCTGAGTTGGGCAGGTTCAAACTTTAGCTGTTCTTAGGATTATATGCTAGCCCACTGAATTTACTAATCAGTAGCTGAAGTTGGTGCCCAACAGTCTCCTCCTTCCCCATTTTTGGAAAGTGGAGCTTCCAATTACAGGCACAGAATAGCTCCCAAGGTGCCTTGTGCCAAAAGTGGAGGATGGGCACTGGTCTCCAAAGCATGGAGTGCTCTACTTATGAATCTTCTATGCATATGGGAATTGTCCTCCTTCCATTATTTCAAGGATGTTGCAGGATGCTCTTCTGGTTTCCTGGAGCTCCCAAACAGGGCTTTAGGTAGCTCTGGTTGATTACTAACTGCCCTGTAGCACAAGCTGACTCTAGGAGCTCCTTACTCTGCCACCATCTTACTGGTTTTCTCCCCTATGTTTTTAATCAGTTCAGAAGTTCCTGTAGCCATCTGTACTACTTCAGATAGTCTAAGAACAATCATACTGGTAAGAATTCACATGCATGTCATCTATGTAGCCAAGCCCTTAGTGGAGATTATATACTCTGTGAGAGAACTCATAATGTAAATATAATGGAATTGGAGAGGCCTCATCTATGACTCTAACAGTGAACTTAATCAGTGAAATCCCATTTGAGGAATCCTATACATGTTTTAATGTGGGATTGCCCTAATTCCTAAATTATCCTTTAAATTAAATGAGTGAACTCCACTAGTGAAACACTATGTCTGTAATCACTGTGCACTAAAATTCGGTCAAACCTAAGACTTTGTGTGCTAAAGAAAACTCAGTTGAAGAATAACAACAAAAACATGAAATAAGAAGAAAAAGTCTTTATTAGAGGATGAAATCCCTTGAGGGATTTACAAAAAATTCTTGGTGGAGAGTGCATTCAATGAAAAATCATGGGAAATCATTTATTCAGAGATTGGTGAGGTTGTGTGCATCAGCAATTGTGTTTCTGTGAAGGATATTGTTTAAGGTGTTTCATCAAATGATTGGGTATCTGATGGCTGCTTTTATGGATAGCAACAGTGGAAATGTTACAGATTTGGACCTTGAAGAATGTGTGAAGTTTGTGATTTTGTAGTCTTTCCTACATAAATGAATATAGTTCCCTGGTTTCCTTTCCTGGGTCAGTAATTAAAAATCTGAAGAAGAGGAACAAATATGGTCACTTTGTTCATAATCTTAGAGGAAACTATACTTCTTCTCAATGACTAGAATCTTTATCAGGGGGTGTGAGAATCATGTGCACAGTAATTCACTGTGCCATGCAGAGGTCCAGATCATTCCCACTGCCCATCACTAATGTCTCAGTAGGAAGTACCCAGGCAAAATGCACTGAAAACCATCTTGTTAATAACCATATATCTAGTAGATTCCAAAATCTGCAATGCCCATAGGCAATGCTGTTATGGTGGTCAAAATTTGGAAATACTGTCCTTGATATTAATTATTAAAAAATTAAGTTCCAGAGCATGCAAATATGAAAATCTTACAGCTAAGTTTTATAAAAGAATCAGTTTTATTGATACATATTAGTAAAGCATTCAATCCACCCAAAGTATACAGTCAGTGGTATTTGGCATTTTCACATAGTGGTATATTTATCACTTCAATCATTATTAGAAACTTTTCATTATTTCAATAATAAAAATAAATA
>JAQZBX010109163.1:0-10489 GCA_029593785.1 Cabassous unicinctus
CTCTGTTCAGATTGAGATTGGGTAAATTTTATTAATCTATCCTTAAGTTCACTGATTCTATCTTTTGCCACTTTGCTCTGCTATTGATACCACCCAGGGAGATTTTAATTTTAGTTATTGTATTTTTAAGTTCTATAATTGCCATTCAGCTTTTAAGTAACTTCTATTTATTTGCTGAGATTTTTCAGTTTTTCATTTGTTTCAAGATAACAATGTTTGTTGAAGCATTTTTATAATAGATGCTTTAAAATTCTTTTCAGATAATTCTGATTCATCTTGGAGTCTGTTGATTGCTTTTTGTCATTCAAGTTGTGATTTTCCTGGTTTTTGTTAGGATAAATGATTTTTTTATTTATCCTGGACATTCTGAATATTATATTATGAGACTCTTGATCTTATTTAATATTTAGTAGTCAGTACTCCTCTTGAGGTGTGGTGCAAAGGTTGGATGGGGTGGAAGTTCAGCTCCCATATAGGTCCAATTGATTCCTTCCCAGCAAAACATGGGCAACTATTCATATAGGCCCTGCTAATACCATGGAGTGGGAAGCAGAGGGCTGAAATGTACCACTTTACTCCTGCACTGTGGGATAGAAGCTCAGTTCTCTTATGGGTCTTGATGACACCAGGGAAGGGGGGTGGAAGAAGTTAAGTGCCATCTAGCTTCACTTCTCACCACCTAGATCTGCCTCATTGATACCCAGTGGGGATGGAGGCTGAGCTCTCCATTACGTCCTGCTGATACCAGGTTGGTGGGGGGGGGGGAGTTGAAAGACTAACCCTTATTCACATCTGCCTCATTCAGTTTCAGTGCTGACAGGTGAATCAGCTCCTTACTGGTCCTCATTGACACAGGGGTAGGAGGAATGTGAAGTGCTGACTAGCCCAACTTACACCACTTTGTTCAGTCATGTTGCTGCTGAGTCAGGGTAGAGGTTCAGCTTGCTGCTCAACCCCACTGACAATACTTTGGCTGGGGAATCAGAGAACTATCTTTTTTTCTTGAGTGGGGGTATGGAAGATCAGTGGCCTAGATGGTCTGGCCACTGGCAGGGGAATTAAAACACTGCTGCCTGCTTGAGCTGATGAGGTGTGGGAGATCAGCTTCCCTCTTGGTTGTGCCAACACCAGACACCAGGGGAATTGGAACTGTTCACCACCTGCTTCTGCCAGGTAGGGAATGGACGATTAGCTCCAAGCTCAGCCCTGTTGACACCACTGGGTAGGGAAATTGGAACATGCTGCCTGTTTCCACAGAAGTGGGTCAATGATCAGCTCCCCAGTCTTCTTGTTGAAACCTCAGGTGGGCAGAGTTGCATGTGATTTTTCCATTGGTGTTTGAGTGGAGTACGATGGGTAATACCAAAAAGGTTTTTGTTGTTGGGTCACCTTTTTCTCAGTCATTTTTCTGGGAGGATCAGGCTTTCCTTGGAATTTATTTTGTCTGTCCCTGTTGATAGTTCTGAGTTAGAGGCTTCTCCAGCACCCTTTCTAGGATATATGGGAAGTGATAAGGAAGCCCAGGGCACTCACCATCCTGTCATTTATCAAGTCCTGAGGTCACTAAGTAGTCTGCCTTCTTTCCACTGTTCAGAGTCTTCCTATGGTGTTTGTTGTGTTTTCTAGTTGTAAGACAGAGGATGTGGGAGGAATGGGGCTATTCCATCTTGGTTGGAACCCATTCCATTGATTTTTGTTTCCCTAATATCTTTTAAATCCTATAATGTATCAGCATCCCCACTGCAACAGCATCAATGTTCATAACATCATCCGCCCTAACCTTTGGACTATTGCAGTAACTTGCTAACTAATAAATATATTTTGTGAGAACATTTTCCCAACATAACAAATAGGGACACACAAATATCCAATTTTAAAAAAAAAACAGCTTCCAGTTATAGAAGGCAATCTGGGAGATGCAGCTTGCATGCCCTAGTATTAGGGCTCCTAGGATATTTTGATGGTTTAAACTTTATAGGGACAACATATCAGAATATTTTAAGATTGCACTGTCTCCAAAAGTCAAAAGTATTATAATTCTAGTATATCAGAAGAGGAAGAGACCACTGCCAGCTACGTTTGTCAGGGAAGGACTCATGCAAGAGCTGGATTTTAAGGGACAAGATAGGAATTTGATAGGCAGTGAACATTGTATGAACAAATATACAAGGCATATTTGGTGGGAGTGAGGTGGAGTAGACTTATTTAGTTGCAATAAAAAGATTTAACAATTTTTCCTAATTGATGAAACTTAGCACTTTGAGTGCTTGTTAAATATACAGATTGTGACTCAAAAATTTGATTCAGCAGTTCTGAATCAAATCAGTTCAGGAATTCAGAAATCAGTGTTTTTTAACAATTATTTCAGGTGATTCTTAAGTTTAGGGAAATTTTTCAACACAGAATTGTAAGGAAAATAATGGCAGAGTAAGTAGGAATGGAAAGTAGATGCCAGATAATTATTAAATACCAGGTGAAAGAGCTCACATTGTTGTCACTGAATATGAGGAGTAATTAAGATTTCGGCAGTCTGTGACTCTCCTCTGGCCTCTACACTGGAAATTCTGGCAGTATTATGAATGTGGATGGCATAGATTAATAACTATTTTCTTTTGTACATTGGAGTAACAGTCAGATTTACCTGAACTCTGCAAACATATGTAGTTGCAGGAACGAGACCTTTAACTTCATAGCTCAGACAAGGGCCAGTGTAAATCAAGTGCATTGATTCTTCAATTTGCCCCCACTCTAGTCGATAATCAGTGATTTCAGCACCATTGCATACAGGAGTCTGAAAGATGCAACAGACACAGAAATTCAGTTCTTTTTAAGCAGTCACTATATTAGATACTGTGGAGAGTTACAATATGATCCTTTCACCATCAAAGCTTATAATCTATGGAATGGCATGAGATATAGACAAGTTTAGAAATAATTAAACATAAGGCAAAATAATATAACATTAAAATGCACAAATAAAATTAATAAAAAGGATTGGCTAATCCCACATATTTTATGAATACCTACTTTTAAGTAATTAAAATATTTTCTAATAGGTTACTAAAAAGAGAAAATTTAGATATATTAATGTCATTTAATATTATTATTAGCTAATGGGATCAAACTCAAATTCAAGTACTTTCTTAGCCTTTATACAGTGATGTAATCAAGACCTATCAGTCTTTATTATCAAACAAATGTTTTCGCGACATTAATAACACTCTGCTACAGATTGGTGAAAAAGGGAAGAAAAATTCAAAGACACCTAGGTGGCTTAATAACTAGGCCAATTCCTATTTTTTGAGCTTGATTATTTTGAATGGGAAGATTTTTCATGTGGATATAAAAAATGTTTTTTTTAAAGCTTCATTACCTTATAGTCACAATTCATATGTGTCTAACTGTAGTTACATGCAAAAAAACACTACCAGAGATTTTCCAATGACGCTTTTAAAAAGTACTAAATCCTATATATTGATTTGTTTTTATTATCTTTTGTTTTAGTTTAAAAATTTTAATAAGTTACCTAATGGTAGTCTATTTGGTTTTCCAAATTTATTATTCTACGCAAATATAGAAACTGGCAAGCAGAATTGCCATTGCCTGGATCTTACTAATACCACTAATATAAAGTCCTAGGTGTGTTCCAGAAACCATGGTCCAAGATTTGTGGTACCTTAATTCTAAACTCTGACTTGTTAGAAAGTTACAGACTTTCCAAAAATTTTTCTAAACTAATTACTGTGCTTTTATATGATGAAAATTAATAAAGATAAATTGATAACATACTCCCCAACTAACAACAACACAGGTTGGACCCTTGCTGATTAACACAGGTGTAGCACATTGAGAAGGAGGGCCTGGGACTGGTGCAGTTTCACAGTTCATTGAATGAGATCCAAACTACAAACAAACAAACAAACAAACAATCAAATAAACAAATACACAAGTGAGTTTGCAAGCACGGCCACTCCCCACCTTGACAGGAATTAGACGCATATATTCATCCAAAGTGAAATGAACTACAAATAGGTCAATTTAACTCATTTGGGGAATATAACTTCCCCAGCCTTATTTACTGCTTACAACCAGAAACTGAGGATTCTTCAGGAATTAATTTACTCACTGTGCAGCTCATTTCGGAGCCAGAGTGGTCTTGTGTGTCTTCTTGGTTACCTTTTGCCTTTTTGACATGTAGAAGTGGTTCAGAGTTTCCAATAGTAGGAGGATGGTCTATTAAAATATACAAAATCAACTTAAGTTTTGAAAATAGTTTTAAAGGTATTTCTTAAAAATACAAATAATTTAAGAAGACTATGTTAAAACAGTAAAGTAACAGAAAACTCAAATTATATTAATTTGTGTCAGCTTTTTAATTTAATTTCCAGAAACTTTCAAAATTTTTGGTTTCAATTACCAAGTAAGAAACAATTTGCTAAGCAAATATTTGATTTTATAGTAAAAGAAAACAATTTTGCTCAGATTTAGTGACATTGAGTATGTAAAAATCAGAAGATACAAAAGAGAAAATTTAGGGGCAGTCATTCAAATCACACAAGAGTCTCACCGCATTGGAGGTTGGTTTCTTTGGACCTCGCTTTACCATTCAAGGGTGGAGGATGGCAAGATGCAGGAGAAAGAGTAGCTGTTTGAATGGTCAATGTATCTGAAGGCTAAGAGATATAAAATTCGTAATGACTATACTGAATTCAAGTTCAGTTTTGAATAATATTTAGTAATATGATATAGTTCATTTCAATCCTCAATTAAAAATTTTTTTTCCATCTCTTTCCTCACCTGGCTTTGACCTATTGGTGAAGTGCAAAAGACTCTCAGTTTATATGTAGTACCAGGTTGCAGGTGATCATACAGAAATTCCCTTGTGGTGCCATTGTAGATTATGTTCCAGAAATTCACTGAAGGGATAAAAGCAAATTTATTTATAGGTAGCTTATATTATATATTTTTGTGGTTCTCATGATGTCTCATGTATATATTAAAAACAGCCATTTTGGAAATAAATTTGCTCCAATTATATACTTAAAATGGTTTAATAATTGTATTTCCAGTAGAATTAACCATAAAATCATAAAACCTCAATAAGTAAACATGATTAGTTACCAAAATTGATAAAATCCAAATAAGTTCTGGGGTTTAGTTAATAATATTGTGCCAATGTCAATTTCTTGGTTTTGATAATTACATAAGATTTTAATGTTAGAGGAAGCAGATAAGAAGAGTATCCATGGAAACTCCTTTTTTCAACTTTTATGTACTATTTTTTCAACTTCTATGTGAGTCTGAAATTATTTCAAAGGGAGTAGGTGTAGCTCAAGAGGTTGAGTGCCTGCTTCTCATGTACGAGGCCCTGGGCTCAATACCTGGTACCTCCTAAAAACAAACAAACAAACAAAAGAAAAACCAACTCTCATTGGGGAGCGGATATAACTCAGTGGTTGAGCGCCTCCTTCCCATGTATGAGGTCCTGGGTTCATTCCAAGGTACCTCTTTAACAAATTATTTCAAAATAAAAACTTAAAAAATCAGGATGACTTACCATCTGAATTTTCAGTAACTTCTAAGCTGTAACTTGAAATGTATGTTCCACCACTATCTTTGGGTGGTTCTGAAAAGAGAAATACTATTAACATTATTCTTAAATAAATGTACAGTCTTTCACTGGAATGTTATCTCATAAATTAACAACAATTTTTCATGGAGGGGAAAATTACAAATATGAAATTTAAGAGTATATTAACTGAGATATTAATAAATATTATCAAAAACTCAGTTATGTGCTTAGAATATTGGATATGAAGCATTTAAGTACTATTTTAAAGTTCTTTGGAAGAAACTGAAATGCAAAGTATATTACTAGTTTCCTGGCAAAATAATATGTACAAATAAAATTTCTTGTCAAACTGACATTTATCATTGATGTGGTTTTCTAATTATGGCTTCTATATTAGATATATTAGATATTAGATATCGTAGTTGGAATAACCATAATTATCAAAGATCCATATAAAGTTTTACAATTTGTACCTGTGTGAATTAATGTCATAGCAATAGAGAACTCAATAGATAACTACAAAAAAAATATGGTTTATGACTAAAATCACTTACATGGCAGAATATTTCATAAAAATGATTAAGAGACTATTTTATAAAGTTGAGAGCAATCAGAGCAAGCAATACTCAAAAATTAATATTAAGGCAGAGAGCATAAATTTTAAATTCAAAAACATTACTTACCCCATCCAATTTTTACTCTGTGTGCATGGATCTTTCCCTTTATATATGGCTTTCCAGGGGATCCAGGCTTATCTGGAGAGGTAGTATATTTTACTTCTCCACTGGGGTTACTTCTCCCTTCCATATTGTAGGCAAAGATCTATTTGGGTAAAAAAGAATCTTGGTTGTCCACTGAAATAAATGCCTAATTTAAAAATGCATAGTTTGCAAATAATCTTATAAAGTAAGTTACTTGATTGAGCATTTCTGAGAACTAAATGTAAAATCAGGTTTGATTTCAAAGAAAAAGGCATTCATTTTTTAAAAATCTCCAATTAAGAATATAATTTTAGACTAAAAATTACAAAGGTACAAATTTATAAATTGTAGACACATACCCTAAACTTGTATGTAGTACTTCTCTGAAGGTTTCTTATAGTGCATGAGAGATCTTCTCCATTATATTTAGGTTTAAAACCCAATCCCTGGAATGAAAAAGAATGAACTTAGGAATCAGGCAGGCCTGGATTCACATTCAAGCTTCAACTTATTTTTCAGCTGGGTGGTCCTGAACAGGTCTTCCAATCTCTCTGAACCTCAGTTTCTCTGCATAAAAAAATGGAGATAATTTCTACGTTGAAGACAATTTTTACATTCTTCAGGATGTAATGAGATACTGTATGCAATAGCACTTTCATGTTACTTGAAACATACAGACGCTTCTCAATGTTAGTTACTTTTTAAAATTGTCTAACCTATTCAATAAAGACTTGAAATTTTAGCATAGAATGAAATAGTTGCCCACCCACATCAGAAATCCGGGGAGATGAGGAAAGGGCTTGACCTGATAGATGTATGGTGAGATCCTAAAAAAAAGTGTTACCACCCAAGGATTTCTGAGATAGGCCAAAAATTGAAAAACTAATAAACTTCTCTGATTCTCTATGCTGTTGTTATGGCTGAGGCTACTTCTAGCTAATTTGCAGGAACTTTGGTACCTTCAGGTCTCCCTATGCAACTTTGCCTAACCCTGGCTTTGAATTGGTCCCCCCCACAAACACAGAAACTCAGGAATTATGCACTTTGAAGGGAAAGCAAATTAAACAAATTTTTTAAAAGTTAAGTGTAAAATACATATAAAATATAGCTAAAACTGAGGTTGAAGATTAAAGCACTTGAAAGGAAAACTTACGGATCCTGCTTCCTCCATTTCTAGTACATAAGTAAGACTGTCATTTGGGTTTGTGTTAGTTGGGGCACACCATTCTAGTGACAAATTGCAGATTCCTGCTTCTTTTAGCTTAGGAGGTGATGGTGTTGGAGGCATAGATCCTGATGTACGGAAAACTACTATTTCACTGAAATCACTGAAAAATAGATTAAAATGGAAAAATTAGTTTCAGGTTCTTACTGAAGTTTAGATTTTAAAATATTCCATATAATTCAATGTACCTCAAGCCAAAGTTATTTTTGGCAGCTAATCTGAATGAATATTTTGTAGAAGCACTCAGTTTAAGTATCTTGTGCTGTTTCATGGTACCCATATAGCAACTTTTGAAGTCTTCACCTTTGCCCTTAATAATATACACAAAATATTAGAATGCTATAATATGCTAAAAATAATGAAAAAATTCATCAAAATATATTGGTAATCATCTACAGTCAAGTGCTTTTTAAAAATAAAACTGTTTACCTCATCCCATTCTAAAAGGAAGCTGTTGATTTTGGAACCATTATCATTGGAACCCTAAAAATACAAGAAAGGTCAAATTAGATAAGTTGTTTTTACACAATGTAAAAAAATATAAATATAGATATACTATGATTACAATTAAAATGAAATAAACTACTATAAAATTAATTATCTTTTAATTTGTTTTTGAAGGTCATCCAGATTTTAAAGTTAAAATGTATTTTTTACAGTATATAAGCCATGACTAGATTCTGTTTTATTATTTTCAATTTTATGCAGTGAAGAAAATTAGTGCTTACATAAATTGAGAGGTAAATTTATAGGTAACTACAATTATAGATAACTGAATTTAGGTTGTGGAAATTGACACATCAACTTTTATTAATTATTAAAATTCTGATAGACATTTCTCATTTTACTTAAGATGCTTGACACTGATATAAAGAAGATGAGGCATACATAATTTCATATTTAAATTTTAAGACCAAGTAGACAAAGTGTTTTTAAATCAAGAAAGCATGTTGAGATGCTTTGGTAGCAAAATCCTTACTTTCCACTGTAAATTCAGGCTGCTCTTGGATCGGTTAATCAATTTGGGTGCAAGTGGAGGGTCCGGTTCGCAACCTGGGGTTGTGAAGCTAACCACTTCAGATACAGTTTTGTGTGCTGGGCCTCTTATAGTTGTAATTCTAAAAATATAATAAAAATTGTTGTAAGCCCTCAAATATTTACCCTAAAATATGTATTAAATTGCAAACTTGAGTTTTCTGACACATTCTTAGGAGTTAATTATGTAAAATTTTCTAATAGGATGAAGCTCGGTTCCTGCAGATAATGGCTCCCAAGGTACCCTGTCATCTGTTATAAATGAAAAAAAGTGCACTAATGCTGGATTTGGGAGAGGATGTTTTGAGGCTTGAGGGAAAAGCCACTTTGCTGGCAAGGTTGACTGCAGGAATCATAAGTAGTGAACTGATACAGACTGGGAAGTCTGGCTGGCCACAGGTTGGCGGTAGGCTGTGTAGGATAGAGTTCTTACCTTACAAAATAGGCCATAGATGGTTGTAGATCAGGTAGGGTAAATGTAACTCCATCACCACTGTGAAGATAACTTCTGTTTATAATGGACCTTTCACGTACTTAAAAGCTAAATAAGCAGTCCTAACCTTATATATTCCACTGATTAATAAATAAGCACAATTCTTCTTGATGTTTAGATAACTTTAACTCATTTTATATGCATGCAAAAAAGTGATATTAATGATAAAAATTCATTTGCATGCCAAGTTAATATAACTTTAAGAAATTAAATTTTGTCATTTTACTACTGCATACCCTTTATACTGCAATTATAATTTTGTCTTTAACTTATTTTAAATAATGTTGCTATGAAAATCCTTAAAGACACCAGTCATTCAATTTATTCAATCACACAGAACAATCTTTCTGGGTAAGTACCTCTCTGCTATAGTGAACAGAGTGGCTGTGCTCCCACACCCAGGTCTTTCTGGGAAGACTGTCATAAGTACCTAGTTGTACTCTACCACCTCAAGGAACCTCTTCAGGCCCTAGATCCTGAAACATCCTCAAAGAGGAGCTAAAAGATTGATAATTCTAAGTGAAGGGTACTATTTCTAAGCGAAGGCCACTCAAATTTGTAGGATGATCAGAGGTATAAGTGAGTATATTCTTATTAAAAAATAACATTTTAAAAATAATGTATATAAAACCAGAAAAAATCATGTAAATTCATGCAAATCTTAATTTTATAAACAGCTTTTCACCACATTTTATATCTTCTCATTCCCTTACCCAATACAGAAGATTGTGTGTTGTAATTCTTAAATTTTAAATTTTTTAAAAAGAAATAAAACTTCCAAGTCTAAGCTTGTTTAAGGGGAAATCTGTAAACTGAAGAGAATGGACCAGTTAATTTTAAGGTCTCCTTGACTCTAACATACTTATGATACAATGAATTTTGTAGACTGACTTGGCAACATGCTACCATATATAACACTATTTCTGTGAAAAATGCGTTCAAAGCTTTGGAAAATAATGAAGAAAAACCTTTAGAACTCACCTAGGTTTACATTGGGGACTATATGTTTAGATAGTATATTCAATGAGAATTATGAGAAATGAGAAATGATAAAAAACCAAAGGGACTTACGTATACACATTTTTATATTTTCCATTTTTACCACTGTTAGATATGGCCAATTCAGATGTTACAGGAGATTTTGTATGATCACATTTTTCAGAACAATGCAGATTCCATGAAATAATAGCAGATCTTGTTCGAATATCAGAAACCTAAAATAAATAACAAAAACTCAAGTAGGATACTTAAAAAAATTTACAATCAGTAATTTCTTATATAATCTTTACCTAAGTCTTATTTGATGCTAAGTATATTGCTCTCCTCATAATAAATATTTAAATACTGTGATTAAACAATGAGCCACTACTCTTATCTTTAGCATATGCAATACTGGATCTTTTTTTTTAAAGGATTTATTTATTTATTTACTTTTATCCATTTTTAACCCCCCCCCCCCATTT
>JAQZBX010109164.1:0-10489 GCA_029593785.1 Cabassous unicinctus
GCCACCGAGATCCTGGGCTTCCTCCACAGCTGCCTCAACCCCATCATCTATGCCTTCATTGGCCAGAAGTTTCGCCATGGACTCCTCAAGATCCTGGCCATGCGTGGCCTGATCAGCAAGGAGTTCTTGGCACGCCATCATGTTACGTCTTTCACTTCTTCTACCAGTGTCTCTGCAAACCTCTGAAAACCATCAATGAAAGACTATCTCATCCTCAACCCCAAGGGTGGGGCTGTCTGTGGACATACGTTCTCTGGGTTTGGGAGGGAGGCTGTAGAATGTGGGGGAGTTAGGGATTGGTGTTCTTAGGGGTTGGCCTACCTTCTGAGGAAGGACCTGGACACGTCCACATGAAGGAAGTGCCATCATTTCTGCTGAACTCCTGCAGTTTTGGCCCATGAACTCTGTAATTAACATAGTCACATCTGAAGCCTAAATTTGACATTAGATCAAACAACTCAGCGTTGGAGCTGTTTCCTTTTGTGGGCTGGACTCTCTTGTTGACTCTCTCAAGAACATCGTCTCAGTCACTGAGCATGTTCCAACCAGGCTGTTTGGCAACTCCTTGTGCTCTGACCAGAGCTCATGGGACTGTTTTCTGATCTTGAGTATGTTGTTGGTTCTGCTGAGGACATTGTGACGGGCACTGCTTAAACATCAAACCACCAAATGGCCTTGTGATGGAGCCGGAAAAGCTTTTTCCCTTATGTGTGATGGATGAAGAAAAGGCAAGAGGGATTGGGAAGCTAGACCTTTTGCATATGAACTCCCTTGACCACTTGACCAACACTGTGGACAGAATGTGTTGTGCGGCATTTGTGCAAGGTGCCACGCAGGGCCTCGTACAGAAGGAGATTAGCAACTTCAGTGCTTGTCCTCTGGAGCTTCCAATCTGACTTTGACCAGCAGCAACCCCACAAACTTGTACACAGTCACCAATCGGTGGTACAGTCAGACTTTTCTTATAGAATTTTCTGTTCCGTGTTAGCCCCTGTGGAAGTATCTTTGGTGTGACATAGAATAAAATATTCGTATAGCATTGTTGACTGTTCCTGCAGTAGAATGGACATCTCTCTGGGTTGATAGGCAGTTTCTTGGGCTCAAACTCCTGCTAGAATAGTCTCTTGGGGCACAGAAATTCCCATTCACCCCCATATACCCCAGCCTGAGGACAATCCCTTTGACCCTAAGTAACCAGAATGTTCCTCTTTGTCTTAAATGTCTTCTGGGTTAGGCCTTTACCAGCTTCCTCAAACCACAAGTGCCTCCCTCTCCCCTATGCTCTCAGCATACCTTGCACATTTCCTTTTGTAATACTCATCACAATTTATCAAAGTTAGTTCTTAAATCGTCCATTTTTTTTCCTTGAAGGCAGGAACCCTGTTTGTTTTGTTCACCCTGTGTCCCTGTGCCTCGTACATTACCTGGAGTCTATTAATTGCTCAGCAAATATTTATTGAATGAATAAATGACTGCTAAAAACCCTCAGGCTGATTTACACACCATCAACCCAAAGCATCCTCTTATCTGTATTCCCCAGGCTCCATCCTCCTCTGTGTTTGGCAACCTATTTCCCTCACCAAGTTTGCCTTTGTGATTTACCCTAATCAGATTTTCATCTAGGTAAAAGTGTTACCCATGAATATTGGAGAAGTTAGGGCTCTTTTAATTGTAAATGACAGAAACAAAATAAACAAAACTGAGAATGTGTTGGTTTATACAGGATGGGGATGTATCACAGATGGCTTGAGGCTGGGTGAGGCCCAGAGATGGGATTTAGACCAATGGTGATACTGGGCTCAGGAATTGAGGTTGGGGTCAGAGATGACGTGGGGGATGGCTTGGGATGAGGGTGGTCAGAGAAGGATGAATGTCAGGAATGGGGAGGCCTGGGGATGGGGTGAGGGAGATGTAATGGTGGGTCAGAAACAGGGAGATCCAAGATAGGATTGGAACCAGCTATGGTGTGAAGTTTAGGAATGGGATGGTGCGTATCAGGGAGGGGGTGTCAGAAATGGAGCGAATGTTGGGTTGGGATGGTGGCTACAATGCTGGAGGAAAATGACATTACTGGTTGGGTCCCCTTCCTCTCCGCAGCATTGTCTAAGATGCTCTTTCAGGGCTCAGGACAGGGGCTTCTTGGCCTGTCCAGCTTGAGGTCTCCAGGTAGGGGGATAGGGAAAAGAAGTGAAGGGCTCAAGTGCTAAGAGACAGACCAGATTCGGGAGAAAAGAAGGAGAGAGAATTCAGACATGGGAAGGCAGGCTGAGAGCTGGGCCTGGGACCCTCCCCTCTCTGGCCCCCCCCTGCCCTCCCCTCCCCTCCCTGAGGTCTCACTGCCATTGTGGCTGTTCAGTTTTCAAACTCAAGACCCTTCTTCCAGCCTTTTATTTAGAAATAAAGAAATAAAAAATAAAGAGATAAGCAGAATATGTTAACTCAGACTTTTAAAAATTAATTTTCCTTTTTTTAAATCAAAGTATTGCACGTGCACTATTTAAAAAGTGAAATGGTTTCACATAAAGCTTATAATGAAAACCATCAGCCTTCCTGCCCCATTGCCCTCAGGCAGAGGCAACAACTTTCACCTCATAGCAGTGTCACCTAATAGCTCTTTACATATTCCTATAGACCATGCTTGTTCTGCTAGTTTTAAAATTTCCCCCAAGTAGTAGATATTATCTATGGACTTTCTTTTTTGGCTTATGAGGGTTTAATGCTTTTTCAACCTCCCTCCTGCTTCCACTCTTGCCTAAGGAGACACAAATGCTGCCTCCCCCATTCTTTCTGGTTAGAGCAAAATTCAATGTTTTCATTATAATGACTTTTCCTTTCTTTGGAAAAGTTTTGTTTTCCCTGGAATTAACGATAGGGTTTTCCACGTACTTATCATTATTTCAGTCCCAACTCTCTCTCTTAACCCATTCAAATTTACCAGATAATCTATCAATTTTTTTTTTCCTTGGACATCTCCTTCCTGGAATCGTCATTCTCTTGCTCCAATCTGGACAAGTTATTCTCCAAGTCTGCCACTCTTTCCTAAATTGCTTTGATTATGTTTCCAGATAACTTTTAGAATTGGCTTGTCAGTTTGTACGAAATAGCATACTATGATTTTGATTGGGATTGTGTTGAATCTATAGATGAGTTAGGAGGAAATTAATACCCCAACAAAACTGAATCTTCCAGTCCATGAGCATGGCCTCCTTCACGACTGATTTATGTCCTCTTTATCTTAGCAGTGTCACTAAAACAGCAGTTTTCACTACGCATAGCTTGTCCGTATTTTGTTAAACTTACCCCTAAGCATTTTAGGTTTATTTCATGCTCCTATAAATCATATACTAAAAAATTTCATTTTCTTCCTAGTATATAGAAGTACAATTGAGTTATGTATACTGACCTTGGATTCTGGGATCTTAGTAAATTCCCTTACTAGTTCTAGCACTTTATTTTTTAAAGACTCCTTTGGATTTTATAAATACACAATCATGTTATTAAGGATAAAGACAGTTCTAACTTTTCCTTTCTTTATGTTTTTCATTTGTTTTTCCTGCCCTACTTCACTAGCTAGGCTCTCCTGTACAATATTGAATAGAAGTGACAAGAGTAGATGTCCTTACCTTGTTTCCAATTTTCAGGGTAAAGCTTTCAGTTTTTTTCCTATTAAATATGATTCTATCTTAGGTTTTTCATAGATGCTCTTTGCCTGGTTGAAGAGGTTCCTTTCAATTCCTAGTTTGCTGAGAGTTTTTTTTTTTTAATTAAAAATTTTTTTAAAAAATTCATGACTGGGTGTTAAATCTTCCTCTTCCCTTCAGGGCAGAGATTCTGGAGGCAGTCTACCTGGCTTGAAATGCCAGTTCCGCTGCTTACATGTTTCCTTACTGAGAGCAGATTGCTTAGCCTCTCTCTGCTACTTTGTAAAATGTGGATAATAATAATGCTCAGTTAATTCCTGTAAGGATTGAATTAAATGAATACACACACATGTCATCGCAAACAATGCCTAGCATACAATAGGTATTATTTAAAATGTGAGCTTTCACCATTCTCTTGGTTCACTCCCTTATTATGCAGGATTACTGGGTTTTGCTGAGAAAGGATATATTCGAGATAACTTTTTTGAAAGCTTGCATTCCCGAAATTGCCTTTATTCTACTCTCATACTTGATTGGTATTTTGGCTGAGTATTGAAATTCTAGGTTGGAATTAATTTTCCTTCAGAATTTTGCAGGCTCCTCCTGATTGTTTTCTATCTTCCAGTGTTGCTGTCGAGACTTCTGATGGCATTCTAACTCTTAACTCGTTGTGTGTGACTGAATTTTCTCTTAGAAGCTTTTAGGATCATTTCTTTACCTTTAGTTTTAGAATGCATGGTGATGTGCCTCGGTGGGCATCTTTTTTCACTCACTGTGCTAGGCATCTAGTGTATTCTTTCAATCTGGAGACATGAGTTATGGGAACTGTTCTTATATTATTTCTTTGACACTTTTCTACCACTCATTTTCCTTCTCTCACTTTTAAAGGATTCATTCAGTCAGACTAACTCTAATTTTCTTAGCACTTTTGCCTCTTTTCCAATATCTTTCTCTTTCTACTTTCCTGGAGTTATTCTCAATTTTATCTCCCAAATTTTTCATTGGAATTAAAAGTTTTTGTTATCATATTTTAAAATTTTAGTAGCATTTTTTTTCTATTCCCTGATGTTCCCTTTTATAGTATCCCATTCTTGCCTCATGGGTGCAATAAATAATATCTTCCTGAGGATATTATGATTTTTTGGAGGGGAGGGGGGATTTCTTCAGCTCCCTTCATTGTCTCTTTGCCTTTTCTGCCCTTTGCTTTGGTCTCTATTTTTCATTTTCAAGGCTTTCTTTAAAAATCTGGTGGTCCTTGGCTGTGTGTTCACATTGAAGATTCCTGGATGTGTCCATGGGTGGAGCTTGCTGACTGGCAGGCTTTCACTGAAGGGGTCATATAGAGACCTGGCTTTTTTGTTGGGAAGTCCTTACTGTTGGTAACTGTAGACCTTTTCTCAGTTTCCTAGAGAGAAGTCCTCTAGTTTTTTCTCTGGGAGTTTTAAGCTTGGCTGCCAGGGTTCTTGGAGCAAAGGAGAGGACAGCTACTCAGTCACAGTGGGCACAGCCACTCCTGGGCCCTTTGGCACAAACCAGAGCGACTCTTGCCTCCCCCCACAGCCACTTAGCTTTCAGCCAGGGATTGGCAAACTGTGGCCCCAATCCGGCCTAGCGTCTACATTCGTAAATAGAGTTGTGTTGGACGCAGCCATGCCCACGCAGTGACTTATTTGTGTTGGTAGAGGTGAGAAGCTGCAAGAGAAATACTTGGCCCACAAAGTCTCAATTATTTACCATCTGGCTCTTTACAGAAAAAGCTTGCTGAATTCTAGTTTCATAAGTCAGTTACCACTTATCCATCTACTTTCCGACTTCCATTAAAAAATATCTCTCATCCGTTATTTTCTCTGTTCCTGAACTTTGTGGGATTATGCCTTAAAAAATCCCTTCAGTGTCATGGTTAGTGGGTGTTTGATATGAAATTCTAATGGATATTTTAAACGTTCTTATTTTGTCGTTGCTGTTATTTCTCAGCCGTGAGTTCCTACACCATTCCAAAAGGCAGATTTGATTTGGGTGTTCACCATTGGCTGCTCAGGCTTGGGGTTCTGGACTGTCTCTCAGGTACCCTGTTTCCCCAATGGCCTAGGGCAGGCAGCTCACTTTGGGGTCATGTCTCAGAGCTGGCAGGTGTTTTCTCGATCCTCATTCAAGGGTGGACCCTTTCTTTCCTAGTTCCTGACTTTTTGCCGAAATCCAGTTCTAGCACCCTGTTGAGCCCGGGACGTGTAGACTCACCCTGGACTTACCACTTCTGACCTTGAAGTGTGTGGCTAGGATCTTTCTCATTCCTGAAACTTCAAGTCTTACTCCCTGATAATTCTTCAAGTTTCTAAATTGCTTCTTCATTTCTGGTCCTTAGAGATTTCTCTCTCTCTCTCCCACCCCCTCTGCTTTTCATTTCAGATATTTATTTGAAAATGGAAAAAAAATATGTTGTCTGGCATTTCTCTTTACGGGTGTGTGTGTGTTGTCGCTTCCCAGGCCTGCTCAGTCCGCCATTATGACTAGAAATCGGTAAAAATTCAAATATGAAACGAGGCTTCTTGCCCTGTTCTTTATTTCCCTTCTTTAAGGACAATCATTGTTAAAACATTCTACCAGTGAATTTTAAATGCCTCCCTGGGGGGTACATTGACCAGATTTCTACTTAACTCACCGCGCGCGCGTGCGTGTGTGTGTGTGTGTGTGTGTTAGGGATGAATGGCCCTACATTATCCGAGAATTATCATCCCCTTCTTTTAGCCAGGCTCACGTCTGGGGGATGGGAGAAGTGAGATATACGCGGTACATGGGGAGGAGCCTCTGAAGAAATCCAGTCACTTACTTCACGGGAAAGAAATTGCGTTGCCCAACAGAAACCTATGAGGCCACATCCGTGTCTTTTTTGGTTCCCATATTGTAAACAACAAGGTTGTCTTCCTGAAAGAGCTGGCTCTGCTCCAACTTTGAAAGCGTTGAGGGTGTTGGGGAGACCACGTAAGTGTGGGGCCAAAGGCCACACAGGACTCCCCACTTTGCCGTTCTCCTTGAGCGTACCTCTTTGCTGGGACCCTGACAGTTTTCAGCATGTACTGTCCCCTGTGCCCATTAATATGTAAGGATCAAGTAACAAGTTACTCGATTATGTATCAAATGCCTATCATGCATCCAACTCTGTGCTAGATCCTTAAAACAAGGACTTGTACTGTAGAGATGAAACTTAGGGGGACAAAGAAAACTTGTGAATGGAGGCTATGTGAGGAGTTCATGGAACTTTCTGTAGGATCAAGGTGACTGGAACAAAGAGACTTATCTGGGGGTCCTAGTGTACCACAAGCTGAAAATGAAGATTTGGAAAATGCTTCTAATTAAATAAAAAAGAAAGTTTTAGTAACTTTGTGGTCTTGAATATTGATTTAAACTTTCTGAACCTTAGTTTCCGCTTCCATGAAGTAAGGTTCGATTAGGCAAGCTCCTTCCAGTTCTAAGAAGAGGAGATGATCTGATTCTAAGAGCCTACGAGATGTATAAATACTTAGTATAGCTGAGTCAACATGAATGAAACGTCTATATTTCCTCAGATTGTGATTATTAATAAATAAGTGCTCCGTAGAAGACCATTTCATAGTATGTATGACCAGGTCTGATACAAGGAGTCCTTCTCCACCCCCACTCCAAAACCTCCCTCCCTGGTCTGTTGACAATTCATTCTTTTGGGGTAGGCATGTCCCTTGGAAAAAAGGCAAATGCCCCTAGGTTGGGGAAACATTTTCCCTCAGTCATTAAACCTGGCAGGAAATGGGTTTTTGAAATTGTTTTCTTGCTCAGAAGAACCTCTATGAGCCACCCAAGTCAGAATCAAACCTGCACATCATAATTGAACCCATCAGCTTGGCCTCTCACTAACAGCAGTATCTGTGTTCTCTTATACGGTGACATGCTGGACTTCAGAGTGGCCTTTTAGAATGTAACACTGACATTTCGTGGAGTTTGCAAGGAAAGGGGAAGGGGGCAACATAGGATTCTGGAGCACTTTGAGGCAAGGGAAGAAAAAGAGTTGTTGAAAGGGGCCCCAAAATAAGTGTCTTCAGCTCCACTTTCCCCGGATCCTCACTTCCATCCCTGAATTCCATTTTAGATTCTACAGCATAAGGGTAACCTTATCTGAAACACTACATGTGTGGTGTGTTATACAGGGTATAACTCAGTTACCCATAGGAGCAAGAAAACCTTTCTCAGAAGCCTCCCAGCAGGTTTACGCTCTCCCCTCCTTGCACAGAACTGGGTGACTGGCCAGAGGAATGGATTACTATGCATGGTTTAGACCATACCGTTCAACAGAAATATAACATGAGCCACGAATGCAAACCACATGTGTAATGTTCTATTTTCTAGCAGCCATATTAAAAAAAATAAAAAGAAACAGGTGAAATTAATCTTAATAACATATTTTATTTAACCCACTATATCCAAAATATTATCATTTCAACATGTAATCAATATAAAAATGATTAATGAGTTACTTTAACTTGTTTAATTCACACTAAGTCTGGAATCTGGTGTGCATCTTATGTGTAGAGCTCATCTCGATTTGGACTAGCCACATTTCAAGTGTACAATAGCCAAATGTGGCCAGTGGCTACTGTCTTGGAAAGTGCAGGATTAATCAATTGGAGTGGAATGGATGGATGTTGGCAAGACAACCTCAAAGAATCCCAGGTGGCCTTGTATTCAGGTCTAATCCCTCAGCTGTGCCCTGGATCCACTCTCCCCACCCTCCTCCCTTTCTATGCAATGCCAGTGTTGCTCTGCTGTTGTCCCCTGTTATTCCACCCTGTGTCATAATTCTCCAGTCTTCCAGCTCCTTCCCCAAAACCTGTGCACATGGCATTTCTGAACATTTCCTCTCTATAGCATTTGAAACTATTTGGATCAGTTCTTCATTTTTTTTTTTTTTTTTTTAATTATTGAGCAATTTCTATGCACCAGGCCCTCTTCTAGCACTTGAAAGAGAGAAGGAGCAAAGCATTCACAAATCGTTGTCCTAATAAAGCTTAAATTCACTTCTCTTTTCTTTTTTAAAACCATAAATATTCAGGTTTATTGTAAAAAAAATGAGAAAATTTATTGTATAAAAATTAGAAACTTTAGAAAAACAAAAGAAGATAATTGTCAAAGCCCCCACTCAGAGATAACCACTAGTTAACAGAACAGATAACATCTGTAATAGATAACTTTGAGTTGTATATCCTCCAGTATCTTGTTCTACGCATAAAAACTTTCCTTTATTTTAAAGCAAAATGAAGATATGATATTTTGTAGCCTCAGTTGTTTTTCACTCAATATAATCTATTTTGCTATAACACCATAGTTGCATTCCTAAGAAATTTCACTATATCAAAATTGTCTTAAAGGACAATAACTAAGAGAATTCAAATTCATAATAACAGTTTTTGTCCTCCAGGTCTGTCCATAATGATAACTTTTGAAAATAGCTCAGTCTATGGCTATGAACCCTAACCATTACTGAGCATATCCAGAGTTGATTACATCCATCTTTTGCTCAAAAAAATGGCTTTTTTCTCCCTTATCGCTAGCTCCTGGCACTGTCATTGGAACAGGACTCCTTGTATGCTCCTATCTCTTTTATCACCCATTTGTTCTGAAGAACAAAGAGGGGGTGGTTGAGCAAGAATTTCTTGCTTTGACAGGGTTATACTTAAAACCCCTCCTTCTATTCAGCTCATGCTGGAAGAAACACCTACTCATCTTCATAAATTTTCATCTACAGCCTTATTTACGGCTGGGCGGCATTTCACTATCAGCTGGACCATCTCTCATTGACCCAATTTGCTCTTATAAACAATGCTGCGGTGAACTTCCTTATACCTAAATCTTTGTGGATAACCTTAGTGGTTTTATTCTTCTACGCAGAATCTGGGTGAAAGGATGTACATGCTTTAAGCAGAATCTGGGTGAAAGGATGTACATGTTTAAATGTTACCAAATTCATTCATTCACCGAGTATTGAATGAGCACTATTTGCCTGGCTCTGATGTGGGTAGTGGGGATATAGCAGTCATCCAAGCATATATGGGCCCTGCCCTTCTGAAGCTTGCATTGGTATGTGTGTGTGTGTGGGGGGGGGAGAGTGGGAGATGGGAAGACAGCAAACATAATATAATGTCAGAGGGTGATTAGTTCTTTGAATAAAGTAAAGCAGAGCGAGGGGGTAGAGAGCCACAGGGGCTAATCTAGATGAGGTAGTGAGGGAAGCCTTCATCAGTAAGGTGGCATTTGAGCAGAGGCCTGAAGGAAGTGAAATGTCTGGGAGATGTAATTTAAGTATCTGAAAAAAAAAAAACAAAAAAAGAAAGCACACAGTTCCCATATATCCCTCCTGCACACAGACTTCCCTATTAGTAATATTGTGCCTTGGTGTGTTACCTTTGTTATAACTGGTGAAAAAATATTATTATAATTACATGATTAGCCATAGTCTGTAGATTACACTAGGTTTCATTCTTTGTGATACATAATTCTATGATTATTTTAACTTTTTATTTGGTAAAACTACCTCACTGTGATTTTCATTTACATTTCTCTAAAGACTAATGAAATTGAGCACTTTCCCATGTGCTTGTTGGTCACTTTCCATTGTTTTTGGAGCAATGTCTATGCTGGGCCTTGACCATTTTTTAATGGAGATGTTTCTCTTTTTGCTGTTGGGATGAAAGGGTTCTTTCTTTATATATTCTGGATATTAGACCCCTAACAGGTGTATGATTTGCAAATATTTTGTCCCATTCTGTATATTGACTTTGTAAGTTCTTGATGGTGTTCTTTGATAAGAAAAAGTTAAATTT
>JAQZBX010109165.1:0-10488 GCA_029593785.1 Cabassous unicinctus
AGAGATAATAGAACAGATAAAAAGAGGGAAAAAAAATCCAGCAGGGAACCAGGGACTTGAATGACAACATGAAAAAAACAAACATATGCAATATAGGCATCCCAGAGGGAGAAGAGAAGGGAAAGGGGGCAGAAGGAGTGTTGGAGGAAATAATTGATGAAAACTTCCCAACTCTACTGAGGGACATGAATGTACAAGTCCAAGAAGTGCAGTGCACCCCAAACATTATAAATCTTAAAAGGCCTACCCCAACACATATGCTTGTCAAATTGTCCAATGCTTAAGACAGAGAGAATACTGAAAGCATAAAGAGAAATAAGAGATCCATCACATACAAGGGAAGCTTGAGAGATAAAGTGCTGATTTCTCATCTCAAACCACGGAGGCAAGAAGGCAGTGGTATGACAGTTAAGGTGCTAAAAGAAAAAATTCCAGCCAAGAATTCTCTTTTCAGAAAAGGTGGCATTCAAAAATAAGGGAGAGTTCAAAATATTCACAAAAAGAAATTAAGAGAGTTTGTCAATTAGAAACATGCTCTCTAAAACATAGTCAAGGGAGCTCCACTGGTTTCAAAGCAAAATACAGGAGAGAGAGAGTTGAAGGAGAGTGTAAGAATAACTAAAATGGTAAAAAAGAGAAAAAGAAGATATGACATACATGAACCTAAAGAATATATGGCTAATGTAAGCAATTCTTTGACAGTCATAATATTGAATGTTAATGGATTAAACTCTCCATTCAAGAGACACAAATTGGCAGAATGGATAAGGAAATATCTATATGCTGTCTGCAAGAAACTCACCTTAGACCCAGGGACACAAGAAGGTTGAAAGTCAATGGTTGGAAAAATTATTATATGCAAACAATAACCAAAAAATGGTGGGAGTAGCTATAATAATATCAGAAAAAATGAAGTTTAAATGAAAAACTATTGTAAGAGAAAAAGAAGGCCACCATATATTAATAAAAGGGGTAATCTATGAAGAAAAAAGAAATATATGACTCTACAATTTTTGTGGGGGATTTTAATGTACCATTATCACCATTAGACAGAACATATTGACAGAGAATCAATTAAAAAAAGAATTTTTAAATGATTCTTTTATAATGTATTATAATACATAATACATTAGTGTATTATGAGTAATACATCAGAGGGCCTCAATCTAATAGATGTATACAGAACATTACACCTAAATACAATGGGATATACATTCTTCTCAATTGCACATAGATCATTCTCCAGGATAGACCATATACTAGTCCACAGAAAACTCTCAATGAATTCAGAAAAAATTGAAATTAGACAAAGTGATTTCTCTGACAACAATTTAATGAAACAGGAAATCAGTAAGGGGCAGAGAAGCAGATTATACACAGAGATATGGAAGTTAAAGAACAACTCTTAGACAATCACCCAGTCAAGGGGGAAATTGCAAAAGAAATCAGTAACTAACTTGCAACAAAGGAAAATGACAACATAACGTATCAAAACCTATGAGATACAGCAAAAGTTGTATTGAGAGGATAACTCAGAGCCATAAATGCCTATATCAAAAAAGAAGAAAGAGCTAAAATCAATGCCCTAACTGCACACCTGGAGGAATTAGAAAAGGAACAACAATCTAACCCCAAAGAAGTGGAAAGAAGGAAATAACAAAGATTAGAGCAGAGCTAAATGAAATGGAAATTAAGAAAGCAGTAGAAAAAAGTAAACAAAACCAAAAGCTGGTTCTTTGAGAAGATTAATAAAAATGACATACCCTTAGCTAGACTAACAAAGAATAAAAGAGTAGATGCCAAAACATAACATAAGAAATGAGGAAGGGGATACCACCAATGACACAAAAGAAATAAAGAGTATCACAGGAGAATATTTTGAAAAATTGTATGCCAACAAGGTCGATAATTTAGAGGAAATGGGCAAATTCCTCAAAATACACAAGCAGCCTACATTGATAAAGGAAGAAATTGAAGAACTCAATGGATCAACCACAAGCAACGAGATTGAATTAATCATCAAAAACCTCACAACTAATAAGAGCCCAGTACCAGATGACTTCACAGGTGAATTCTACTAATTATTCTGGAAAGAACTAACACCAATCCTGCAGGAACTCTTTCAAAAATTAGAAGGGGAGGGAAGTTTTCTTAATTCATTGTATGATGACAACATCACCATAATACCAAGACCAAACAAAGAAGCCACAAGAAAGGAAAACTATAGACCAATCTCTCTAATGAAACTAGATGCCAAAATCCTCAACAAAATACTTGCTAATCCTATTCAACAACACATCAAAAGACTTATATACACCATGACCAAGTAATCTTCATCCCTGGTATGCAAGGATGGTTCAACATAACAAAATCAATCTATTTAACACACCATATAAAGAGCTCAAAGGGAAAAAAAATCACATGATAATCTCTATAGCTGCAGAAAACAGATTTGACAAAATACAGCACTCTTTCCTGAAAAAACACTCCAAAAGATATAAATAGAAGAAAACTTCCTCAACATCATAAAGGGCATATATGAAAACCCCACAGCTAACATCATATTCAATGGTGAAATCCTAAAAGCCTCCCCTCTAAGATCGGGAACAAGACAAGGATGCCCAATGTCACTGCTCTTATTTAACAGTGTATTAGAAGTACTTCCTTGAACACTTGGGAAGAAAAAGATATAAATGTCACCAAATTGGAAAGGAAGATGTAAAAATTTCACTATTTGCAGATGACATGATCCTATACATAGAAAGCCTTGAGAAATCTACAACAAAGCTTCTAGAGCATATAAATGAGTTCAGTAAAGTGGCAAGTTATTCCATTAATGTGCAAAAATCATTAGCATTTCTGTACACCAAGTAATGAAAAATCAGAGGAGGAAATCAAGAAAAAATCCCATTTACAAAACTATTAAAAGGATATATCTAAGAATAAATTTATCTAAAGATATCAATGACTTGTACACGGAAAACTACAAAGCATTTTTAAAGGTAATCAGAGAAGAACTAAATAAATGGAAGAATATTCCATGTTCATGGATAAGATTAAACCTCATTAAGATGTCTATCTTACCCAAACTGATCTACATATTTAATGCAATCCCAATAAAAATTACCACAGCATTTTTTACAAAATTGGAAAATGCTAAAGACGAACTGTATTTGGAAGGGCAAGTGACCCCAAATAGCCAAAGACATATTGAAAAAGAAAAACAAAATGAGAGGAATCACACTACTGGTCTTTAAAACATAATTCAAACCTACATTGGTCAATACTGCAAGATATTGGCATAAGGATAGTCATACTGACCAATGGAACCGAATTGAGAGTTCGGATATAGATCCTTGCATATACAGTCATCTGATATTAGACAAGGCCACCAAGCCCACTCCACTGGGAGAGAATGGCCTCTTCAACAAATGGTGCTTGGAGAACTGGATATCCATGTCCAAAAGAATGAGGGTGGAACACCATCTCACATCTCACACAAAAAATAACCCAAGATGTTTCAAAGATCTAAATATAAGAGTCAAGATCATAAAGATCTTGGAAGATAATGTAAGGAAGCATCTACAAGATCTTGTATTAGGAAATGGTTTCATGAACTTTACATCCAAAGCACAAGCAATGAAAAAAAAATAGATAAATGGGACCTCCTCAAAATGAAAAAGTTTTGCACCTCAAAGGAGTTTGTCAAGAAAGGATAAAGGCAGCTTACTTAATGGGAGAAAATATCTGGTAACCATATATGTGATATGGACCTAATATCCATCATATATAACAAAAGCCTAAAACTAGGAAAAACAAAGACAAACAACCCAATTAAAAAATTGGCAAATGAGTTAAAATAGAAATGTCTTCAAAAAAATGCAAATGGGTAAAAAGCACATGAAAAGATGCTGAATATCACTAGCTATTAAGGAAATGCAAATCAAAACAACAATGAGATTTCATCTTACACCCATTAGACTGGTGGTTCTTAAAAAAACAGAAGACTACAAGTGTTAGAGAGGATGTGGAGGAATGGAAACTCTTATCCACTGCCAGTGGGATTGCAAAATGGTGCAACTGTTGTGGAGGACAGTCTGTCAGTTCCTCAGGAAACTAACTATAGAGCTGCTATTTCATCCAGCAATACTACTCCTAGGTATATACACAGAAGAATTGAAATCAGGGACATGAACAGATATATGTACACCAATTTTCATAGTGGCATTATTCACTATTGCCAAAACTTGGAAACAACCCAAATATCCATCAATAGAAGAACTGATATGCCATCTCTGGTATACTCATACAATGGAATATTACTCAGCTTTAACAAATTGTTCAGTATTAACACATGGGATGACATGGATGAACCTTGAAAACCTTATGTTGAGGGAAGCAAGCCAGGCACTGAAGGACAAATATTACATGATATGAATTAAGCAAATTTAGCAGACTCACAGAGCAAGAGTCTGGAAGATAAGTTTAGAGGAGACAGAAAGGGAGTAGAGGTTTGTAAGCCAATGCTCATATGGGCAAAATCTGTGATGAGGTGGAAGGGTGTCATTGTGTAGTTGATGGGCATGATAGTGGTGCAGTGATTTTATTGGGTTGGGCATTCCTTGCCTGTGAAGTGGGTAGGATCTGGTGTTTGCACTGTCCATGGAACTGAGATGAGAGTCCATGGAGGGAGCAGATGAACTCTGGGGATTTGGGAGTATGTGGTTGAAAATACAAAGTTGGGGATGTTGGGTTTTTTTTTTTTACTAGTATGGCAAGGGAGGGTTACTGCATTAAGGCACTCGATGTGGGGCAAATGTGGGACAGGGTTTACCTGGGGCAGACTTCTAGGGAGTATGTGAGTGTTCATCATGTCATAGTGCATTATATCAGTGGCTGGAGACTCACACAATGAACGAGAAGTTTTTGGACTCCCATCTTGGGGAGTCCTACTATGTTCTCAAATAGAGGGGTGGGAGTCTCTCGAGAGCATAGGAGGGTCTTAATAGGGGAAGACAGGCCAGTATGTCAAGCCTTCAATATTGTTGCAAGTAGCTTTGAATTTTGTTCTTCAAGGAGTGAAGCTTGGTGGTTGCCATGGGTCCTGAGGGGAGGGGCAGGGAGGAATAGAATAGATACAACCTGGGGAATATTTAGGGCATTAGGATTATTCTACATGGTCTTGCAATGATAGATACAGCCCATGTTAAATTTCATCAAAATTTATAAAAGTGTGTGGTCAAAAATGGAAACCATAATATAAATCATTGACCATGATTTGTAGCAATGCTTCAATATTTGTACATCAATTGTAACAAATGTACCATCCACGTGTAAAATGTTATTAATATAGGAAAGAGGTAACATGAGAGGATGTTGTGTATAGGGTAATACCCTAAATTCTGTACATGATTTTATGTAACCTAAAGCTTCTTTGAAGATAAAATGAAGAAAAAAAAAGACACTGGCAGAATAAATGGAAGAAAATATCACTGTACATACCAGAAAACCGATCTTATAGTGATGAAAGACATGTCAATTTAAAAATATAATTTCTTTTATTATTTCAAATACTTTACAATTTTTTGTATTTTATCTGTCATTTTTTAAATTTTTTTATATTTTGATGAATTGAAAAAATTTAATGCAATACTAATACATTTTGACCAAGATCATCACAATGTATATATTCGTTTTTGTTTTTTTTTCCATATATATTTTAAAAGATGCTTAGATTACATAGATGTTACACAAAAATTACAGGGATTCCCGTGATCTCCACCTCCCATACCTCCCATAACATCTCACATAAACCTCTTTCATTAGTGTGGCACATCACCTGCAATGGATATACACATCCTGGGGCCTTGCCACTAAGCATAGACCACAGTTCACATCATAGGCCACACTCTCTCCCACACAGTTCCACATGGTATATGCTGCTCTAAAATGGCCTATATCTGTCACCACAACGTCACTCAGGACAACCCCCAAGTCCTGAAAAAGCCCCTGTATTACAACTGCCACTTCCCTCCCTGCCCCGAAAGCATCTAGTGGCCACTGGCTCCATCTCACTGTTATAATTTCTTCCATTGCTTGAATCCCAATGTGTCTACAGCAGAATACCATTGAGTCCACTCTAGTCCATAGCTCTTCCCCCAATCCTGAGGGGACTGGAATGGTGATGTCCATTCCATCTCCAAGTGAGAGTGGGCTTATATCCCATGGATATGGTGGATGGGATTGTCCTGCCTTCAGCTTCAGGCTCTCTCCATTCCCTGGGATGGCCATTGTCCATCATCGTCGTCTCCTCACAAGGTGACCTGGGTGAATCCGTCTGGAGACACCCAGGTCCTATATAAGGGGGGATAGCCTCAGAGATTGACACCTTATCAGTGGGCTCTACTTTGGAATCTGTGCTCCTGAGAGTGACAGAGTTGGACTCAAATAAGTCCTCCCTGCACATATTCCATCAGTCCCTTCTATTCAAACCTATATGTGATGCTGGAGTTGTTAGGTGTACTTCCAGAGACTGAAGCCTCTGGCCTGCCTATGTGCCAGCTGTGCCTGGAATCTTGGTGGAGCTGCAACTCCTACTCTACAGTTTATCTGTCATTTTTAAAACTACCATTTCTCCAGTTTTTGCCTCATGTATTTTGAGGCAAACTGGTTAAGTGCATAACTGTTATGATTGTTCTTTCTCCTTGATAGATTATCCCTTTTATTAATATATAGTCTCCTTCTTTGTCTCTTACAATAGCTTTTCATTTAATGTCTATTTTGTCTGATATTAATATAGCTACTCCTGCACTATTTTGGTTATTGTTGGCTTGCAAAATTGTTTTCCAACCATTCACTTTCAGCATCCTTGAATCCCAGGGTCTAAGGTGGGTGTCTTGTAGACAGCAAATAGATGGGTCATATTTCATTATTCATTCCGCCAATCAGTGTCTCCTGACTGGTGAGTTTAATCCATTAACGTTCACTGTTATTGCCATCAAGGAATTACTTGTACTATCCATATTTTCTTTAGTTTCTGAATGCCATATATTGTTTTTATTCCTATTTTTATCTTTTTAGTTGTTCTTACACTCTCCTCCAACTCTCTCTCTCTCTTGGTTTTTCCATTCAACCTGCAGAATTCCCTTTAGTATTTCTTGAAGGGCAGGTTTCTTATTGACATACTCTCTTAAATTCTGTTTCTCTGTAATTTAAAACTCTCACTCATATATGAATGCCAGCTTTGCTGGATAGAGAATTCTTGGCTGGAAGATTTTTAATTTTTATTTTAGCACCTTAACTATATCATACCACTGCCTTCTTTTCTCCATGTTTTCAGATGAGAAATCAGCACTTAATCTTATCGAGCTTCCCTCATATATGATGGATCTCTTTTCTCTTTCTGCTTTCAGTATTTTATCTCTGTCCTGAACATTGGATAATTTGACAAGTAAATGTCTTGGAATAGGCCTGTTAGGATTTATAGTGTTTGTGATACACTGTGCTTCCTGGACATGTACGTCCATCTCCCTCAACAGGGTTGTGAAGTTTTCAGTCATTATTTCCTCCAACACACCTTCTGTACCCTTTCCCTTCTCGTGCCCTTCTGGGATGCATATAATGCATATATTTGTGCACTTCATGTTATCATTCAAGTCTTTAAGTCACTACTGGATTTTTTCTATCTTTTTATCTATCTGTTTAATTTCCGATGTACTGTCTTCCATATTGCTGATCATTTCCTCTACCTGCTCAAATCTGCTATTGTGTGCTTCCAGTGTATTTTTGATTTCTTGGATGGTGCCATTCATCATCATCCTATCTGTTATCTTTTTATGTATGTTTACAATTTCTTCAGTATGTTCTCCCAGTGTCTTCTTAATATCCTTAATCTCTTCATTTTCTTCATTAAGTTGATTTGTAATATTTGTTTTGACATCTCTGATTAGTTCCATATTCTGCATCTCCTCCTGTTTTTTATTTTGATTATTGGACTGGGCCATGTCTTCCTATTTATTAGTATGGCTTGTAACATTTGTTGGTGTCTAGGCATCTGTTTATCTTGGTGGGTTTATTCAGTTGTTTAGTGTGGCAGTTTGATATAGTTATGAATTCCAAAAACAGATATTGGATTATGCTTGTAAACTGGTCTGTTCATCTGGGCATGATTAAGTTAAGATTAGGGCCTTGATTGGGCCACATCAGTAGGGTGCTGAGCCCTGCCCTTTGGTGGGTGGTGGATCAAAGATAAAAGACATGGCAAAGGACAGACTTGGAGTTTTGAGTTGGAGTTCTACACTTGATCTTAGTCAAAAGGCTGAGAAGCGATTGAGTTGGAGTTCTGATGTGGAGTCTTGAGCTGGAGCCCTGGGGAGTAAGTGTACAGAGGAGCTTGGTTGTGAGGAAGGAGAGAAGGCCCTAGGAAAAGAGATGAGCCATTCGCCTGACAGTTCACAGCTGGCCTTGTGGAGAGATGCAAAGGCTAGAGAGCCTCATAATCTACAGCTGACCTTATGGATGAAACAGAGAAGCTGAGCCTGGAGAGAAAAGGAGCCCCAGGAAGAGAGGGACCCAAGAAGCCTGAACCCTGGCAAATGTCAGCACTGTCTTGCTCCAACACATGGCAACAGACTTTGGTGAAGGAAGAAAGTTATACTTTATGGCCTGGTAACTGTAAGCTTCTACCCCAAATAAATACCCTTTATAAAAACCAACCAATTTCTGGTATTTTGCATTAGCACCGATTTTTGCTGACTAATACAGTTAGCTTCTTTTTCTACTCTAAGGATTTATTTTGTTGTTTTTTTTGTGTGTGTGTGGTAAGGTTTCACTTTGATACTTGATTTCTCTTATTCTATTTCCTTGTTGTTTATGTTCCCTTGACAAAAAAATTAGGACCAGAGAAGCAGAAAGAGGTAGGAAGAGAAAAAGAGTAATAGTAATTATAATAGTAAATGTAGGAGAGCAACCATGCAAGACTTAGGAAAATGAATAATTAACATGAATAAGAAGTACAGAGGAAGGAATAAGATAAAAAAGTGTAATTGAAACAATGAAATTAGATGCAGAATAGAGAAAAATATATGGAATGAGTTAAAATGCCAGAATGATGAGAAGACAGAAAAAGAAAAAAAAAGAAGAGAGCAAGAAACAAAAGTTGAAAAGAAAGGAAACAGAGAAAAAGAGAGAGAAATAACAACAAATAACTTGAATACCAATCAAAAAGATGTGGAATGAAAGAACAACAACAGGTAACAGAAGATAGAAAGATGAAGGAGAGAAAAGAAATTGTATACGTAGAGAAAATCTCTAAGCAAAACAAAACCAGGGAAACAAAGGAAGGGGAAACACAACAAGCAAGAAACAAGACAGCAGCAACTCATTTTAAAAAAGGAGAATGAGAAGAAAAATAACAAAAAATAAACGTGGAAAAACAGCCTTCCTTCTTAGACCCCTTAGGATTTTCTCAGGCTGCTGGTGTTCAATCCATCACCCTGCAGACTGCCCTCTGCATGTTTGAACCACGTTTTAGTGAGTAAAATAAGTAAAACTAAAAAAGGAATCTTTTTTTTTTTAAAATAAGGGATCCAAGAAAATCAAATACAAAGAGAATGTCTATGTTCCCTGTCATAAAGTTTCAGCTGGATGCCTGATAACCTGGTGGATCATTTCTCTAAGAAGAGCCAGGAATCAGAACAGGGACCTCATATATGCAAGGCAGGAATTCTTCCACTTAGCTAACCTGTCTCCTTAGCTTAGTTATCCTTTCAGAATACTATCCACTCCCTTTCCCTTGGGCAGGTTAGATTTCTTGCAGTTTGCTAGAATCCTCCTGATTGTGTGACTGTCTGTCCCTGCCTCCTCTCTGATCTACTTCCTCTATTTACCAGGGGGGCTGGGCATGACAGCCTGTCTGAGGAGATTTCCTTCCCCTCCACCTGTCAAGTTAGGGTCCCTTCTGATATTCAAGGGAGCCTCAGCTGTCCAAATTCACCACAAAGAAACCACTCTCTACCCTCCCAGACCTCTCTTGCTCCCCAGGAATCTGCCCTCACACTCTTGTTCAGAGCTGGGAGTCAGTGGCTCCACTTATACTATTTGCCCTGAGGGCAGGACATATGTGCTGCTTCCAGCCACAGGTGGAAGCAACTCACGATTTTCCTTTATTATTTTTAAATCTTTCCAGTACCCTCCTAGATGACTCAGAATACCTTCCTGTTCTATATGTATACAAAGCATCTGGCAAGGAAGAAGATGTCTGCTCTCCTGTCAGATGTAATTCACCAAGAGTTGTCCCTCACTTAATAACTCAGGGATGGGGGAGGGAAGACCACCCCAGTGGCTGGGAGGTTTAATAGGTCATGATTATTTGTTTTGCTTCTTTGTCTCTCTGTCCCTCAGTCTCCTGGATGTTGTGAAACAGTGTCCTGGTCTGCTGCACCCCAAAGCAGGCCTGTAAGGCAGCTTTTGGCTCTTTCTCCATTGTTT
>JAQZBX010109166.1:0-10487 GCA_029593785.1 Cabassous unicinctus
TTTCTATTAATATTCTTGTAATTTGTAAAAAGAGTTTATGATTAACTTTGGTTTCAAGCCTTCCATTTGACTTCTGGAAAATGCCTATATGTTACAGTGTCACGGCAGAGCTGAACCACCAGAGAGTTCTTATTGGTGGGAGGTGAGCAAGGAAGTGGAGGTGCTGGGGTTGTTTCTAGTCTTTTAAAGTAATGAATTTTATTTGAAATATATTAAGTGCCTGTTATGAGCAAGCCCCTGGTCTAGAAGCTCAGTATATATCATTTTATTTTCTCAACTGCGTGAAGTAGTTGCATGAGGAAACAGGCTCAGAGGTACCAGAGTAGGATTCGAACCCACACCAGCCTGACTTCAAAGTCCAATAATCTTGCCTCTGCCGACAGCCTGCCTAAATCATAATTATTCAGTCATCAGGGTGGAATTTTTTTTTTAATGGAGTTTAAAAATTTTTACTTGAGTCATGGCTGGCTATCGTTAGGAAACACAGAAGGACCATCCTGTAGTTGTTGAGCAGTCCTCTCCCAAGGGATTGTCTGAGCTACTGTAGAGTGATGCTGTCTTAGTGGTCCAGGAGTGATCACAGGACTACCACTTTTTTGAGAGCTTAACGTACACCAGCCATTGTGCAAAACACTTGACATGCCTTATTTAATCCTCGACTCCTATAAAACGTATGTAGTGGTATCCCAGGCTACAGCTGAGGATCCAGAGGCTTAGAGAGGACGTGAGCAGGCAAGAACGATGCTTCGTGCTTACAAATCCAGAGCAGTATAATCCAAGAAGCCCAATATTCTATTGCTTTTCCTAATTGGAAAACAAGTCTATAAATGAAGTAACTCCGGCAGGGTGAAGGCTGCACCTGTCCCAGTGGTGGTTTAAACTCTTCTGCAGTAGGGTTGGTGCTCTGTGGTTTTTCCACCTGCTCTTTAGTAATGGGGCATCCTGGTTTACTGAAATTGGGGCCCCTGGCTGGTGCTCGCCTTTACCTCTGGTCTGAGCACAATGCCCTTTTGTGTGGTCTCTGCTTTCCTGCCTGGCTGACTCTGGTTTGGGTTTGGAGGTGACCTTTGTCCTAGATGCCTCCAGCCCTCCCCACATCACAGAGCATTCTGTAACTGCCGCGTGTCCTGAGTTTCTGTCCTCTCCACTCAGCCCTAGCAAGTGCCAGCCTACCCTGAAGGTGAATGCAGTTGTTTTTTTGTTTGTTTTTCCCAAGTGCCCCTTCTCTCCCCCAAATAGGAAACATTTCATTGAGTGGCGTGAAAAGGGTTTCACCAAATTTTTTCCAGGAAGAGAAGTCAGGTGATCTTTTGATAGTGATCCTCTTAGCCCATTTCAAGCTTTTTCACTATAGGCTTGTTGGAGAAGCCATTTTTCAGCCAGCCAACAACCGATACGCAGTTAATTTTCAGCATGTTCGGATTACTTTGGACAACTTAGACTTTAGCTTAGATATCTAAGAATTTTGACATAAAGCGAGTTATGGCATTGAAAGGTGGAAAGCAGAACCCTTTTAGGAAGGCGAGTGCCGTACAAGTGGCTCCACGCGGGATCCTTTTTTCCTCTTCGCCTGGGTTATTGCTGGTCTCAGTGCCTTGAAGGTTAAGTCCTGCAGGGATATTTTTAAACAGCAGGGGCCGGTTCATCTTAAAGTGACATTTACAGTCACAACAGTGAACAGCCAGGAGTCCTAGATCCAGGCCCTAAGTAAACAAGGAACCTGGAAAATCTAACCCTGAATGCCCAAACGAGAGGACATGGGTAAAGAAAAGACAAGCTAAGTGGTAAGTGATCCCTTCCTGGAATTAGACTTTAAAGACAACATTCAAATTAATGGGAAAATATCCTGCGTCCATCGTTGGGACAAAAGTTTGGATTTGGGCTTTCCAGGGGAACAACTATTCATGCTGGAGGGAAGCTGATAGGAAGGGCTTGAAATGTAATGTAGTTGGAGAAGAGCCTTTCTTTGCTTCTTTAAATGGTTGTGTTGCTGCGGATCTGTGTACACTCCTTTAAAAGTCCCACAGACCATTTAAAGGCATTTCTGTGGTTCCTCTGTCCCCGCCCCCAATCTTCTGTCTTAAGGAGAAGGGTTCCATTGCTTACAGCTGTCCAATCTCTCAAACTGTTGCTCATTTAAAAAAAACAAAGCAAACTTTGAGTAAAACATTTGTGGTGGTCCTATATTGCTAGAAAGATGTGATTTTCTTTACTTTTGTTTTTTTTTTAAATCATTGCAAAGTAATACTCAAGGAAAGGGGTGAAGCAGTAGGTGATAAAATGGAAAACTTGCTTCTGCTTCTGCCATCCTTGCCCCTTTGCCCCTCCTGCACAGAGGGAGCCACCTGCAGTTTTACTCTGTGCATTCACACACATGCACAAATATATCTCTCATGTCCATAATTATTATTACTTAATATAAAGGGGCTTACATATAGGTAGAGGGATCGACCATCCCAATTTTCCTGGGATAGCAGGGGATTCCTGGGATGTGGGACTTGCTGTTTAAAGGCTGAAAAGTATAGACATTGTTTTGTAAATTACTGTTTTCTTCTAATGGTGTCTTGGAGCTCTTTAGAAGGCATAATTTTCCATTGACTTTTCCTAAGTTTTCACTGGAAAGATGCTGCCCATCCTAAGGGCAGCTCATCCGAGGGTGAACATCCCCAATTTGTGATCTTTCTTTGAGGCACTCTGGAAGGGTGTTTGATGTTTGTGTAGAGGGTTAAATTGGCCAAGGGAGTTTTATCTGCTCTCCACTCAGGTGTTTTGTAAATTCCCTCATACTTTAATGCACAGTGAATCATCTCTAGGTGTGAGACAGAAATCAGAGTATTATGTATGATAGTTGATCCCCATGAGGAAATAAACATTTTGATCTTTTTTTAAAAAAGATTTTATTTATTTATTTCTCCCCTCCCCTCCTCGTTGTTTGAGCTCACTGTCTGCTCATCTTCTTTTTAGGAAGCAGCAGGAACTGAACTCAGGACCTCCCATGTGGGGGGAGATGCCCAATCACTTGAGCCACCTCAGCTCCCTGATTGTTGTGTCTTTCATTGTGTTTCCTGGTTGTGTCTCTTTGTTGCATCATCTTGTTGCATCAGTTCACCATACCAGCTCGCTGTCTTGCTCATCTTCTTTAGGAGGCACTGGGAACTGAACCCGGGACCTCCCATGTGGTAGGCAGGTGCCCAACTGCTTGAGCCACATCCACTTCCCACATTTTGATCTTTTGAATTGGATGTTCTCAAAGTCTTATCCCAGTAGAAGTTTTGGAATACCTTAACCTAAAGTTTCCTCAGAATTTTAGCTCAGAGGCTCATCACCTCAGAGAAGAGTGCATGGATACCTGCAGAAGCCCCAAGGCTGGTCCGCAATCTTATGTTTCACCTGAAAACTTAATGTACGTTTTACCTTCTATTCTACTAGGTCTATTTGTTATAATAGTGATTTTTGAAAAGCTTAAACTTATTACCAGAGAGTAAGACAATTCTCCAGGAAGATACACCCACGTTTATCTATTCTGAGGATCCAGGGCTACTTGTACTTGAGAGCCCAGGTTAGGCCCAGCAGGGAAACTGAGGTAATGATTGCTGAGGAGTGGACACATGCCAGGAATTTAAGTCCATGATCTGACTTAGCAATCCTAGGAAGTAGGTGTTTCGTTTTTGTTTTTGTTTTTGTTTTTGGAAGTAGGTATTATTTATTCCATTTCACAGGCAAGGAAACCCAGGTTCAGAGAATTTCCGGGCAGGCCTAGGTCGACCAGTTGGCAGATGGCAGAGCTCCAACCAGCTACTGCTCCAATCCACAGTCCTGCTTTCTGGACCTCTGGGCACCCAGCACACATTTGCCAGCCTTACTTTTACTGGGCCCCAGAAAGCATCCACCCTTGAGAAACTGTCCCTCCATTTAGCCCAGCTTTGGGGCCACTCCTGTTGGACTAATGAAAGCTCCACCTTTCATTAGTGGAGTGCGAGTGAGAGTGATATCAAAGGATATCCTTGAATATACTCTCCTTTTTATTTAGAGAGTAAATTAGTTGCCGACGCCAGTACTAACTAGAGTAATCTGTTGGAACACCTCTCCCAACTGATCTAAAAGGCTTTCCCCACTCTGTTATAAGGAAAGCTGTGGTCTCTTGCTTGCACACTTCCTAACAAAGTGAGACTGATGGAGCCCTCCTGCTGTGGAATAATAACCACGGCAAGGTGGAAGAGGGGCCCTGGTTCCAGTCAGTGGGAAACACTGGGCTAACCGCAATAAGTCCAGACCCTTTGCAGCAGGGCTTCTCTGAGCCTTTAATATGCTAATGTGTGTCACCAGGACTCTCTGAAATGTGACTTTGGGATTTGACTCCAGGAACATTGTTTTTTTGACAGGGGCAGGGGCATCTTTCAGGACTGGTATTCAATGGCCACCTCTTGAGGAAGCAATGAATGACTTTATTTCATTCCTTTTCAGGATCCTGGGAGGCAGGAGTGGTGGCCAGGATTCACAGGCTCTAGCTCCTGAGCAGGGGTGAGAGCTGGTGTGTGCGTGTGTGTGCACACATGCACATGTGTATGTGAAAATGGGAGCTCAGTCTCTCAAAGAGATCTGCAGGTAGGCATTTGCACTGTTAGCCTTGGGGTGAGGAGGTGGGTGTATGAGAAGGGATGAAGTCCGTTCACACGCACCTACACACATGCACACGTATGTACACACACGCAGACACTGGAGCTGGACAGTCCAGCTCAGGTCCCAGCTCCACCATGAAATGGTGATGTGATTGTGAGCAACCGACTTCCCCCTGAATCTCATCTCTTCATTTGTAAAACGGGAGCACATTCCCCATAAAGCTTTGCAGAAAATTTAAAGAGATAATAAGTGCACAGTATTAGACCTGGAATATAGTAAATGCGCAACAAAGATTAGCTTTTATAATTCTTCACCAGGCTTTTGTTTGCTGAGGGACTGCCCTATGCCTCTCTCTGAGTCTGCACTGGATTGACAAAAGAGCCCTGTTTTCAGAGGTGCTTTTTAAATGCTTGCTTGCATTTGAAGATGTGGGGGAAGATAAAAATCAGGGGTTGATTATAAATCTGGGTAGACCCTGATTTGAAAAGCCAGGCCAGCTGCTGAGCCTCCTGGCAGCCGTGTCCAGCAGGGATGGTTCACAAAAGGGGTCTCGTTGGTTCCTCAGGTATTTACTGAGCACCCTCTGGGCCGGCCCCTGTGTCGGGTGAGTCAGACAGAGCTGTAAGAGTCAGGCTTGCCCTCATGGAGCTTACATTCTACTAGAGAGTCAGGTGTACCTGCTGTGATCTCCTCACACATAACTCAATCTGCTATGGGTGCTGGGAGGAAGACAGGGAGTCGTGAGAGCTCAGAGTGGGAGCTGGATGCACAGGAAGAGAAAACAGGTTTGCAGCGGTGGGGGTGGGGCTCACCTGCCCGTGCAGATGGTTGTCCAATGTCTCACCTGGACACCCACACATCTGGAAACTTAAGTGGGACAGGAGGACCCGCCAGAGATGGTCTTGGCACTCAGACACACCTGGGCTTGGTGCAAACACTGATACGTCCAACAAGTATCTACTGACCCCTTCTGCATGTGTGGCACCGTACTTGGGAGCCAGAGCAAGACAGAGCCCATCCTGGCCCTAGGGAAGCTTCCATTCCAGTGGGGGAGAAGAACAAGTGTATCAGTGGAAATGCAGTGTTCTGTCAACAGGGAATAAGTGAAGTGAAGAAAAGGGACCTAGGTGATGGAGAGTAAGAAAGACCCATAGGGTGTCAGGGTGGGTGTGAGGTGGGGACATTGAAGCCAGAGACAGAAAAAAGAGCAAGATAACTGTGCAATGGGGTGGAGGGGGGCAGAGGGACTGTGTGGGGTCAGTGTGGCTGGAGAGTGGTCAGGGACGATGGAAAGAAACACAGAGAAGCCATTGAAAAGTTTGAGATTCAGTTCCACCGTTCGCTACTAGGACAAGTTGTTGAGCTTCTCAGACCCTGAGTGTCCTCTCCAGCAAAATTAGGCTCCTCATGGTACTGATCTCCCAGGGCTGAGCAAGACAGTGACCATAAAATGCTTAGTACTGAACCTGGTACCTAGTAAGCACTAACAAGAAATAGCTATTCGCGTTTAGGTTTTAATCCTCAGGCAGGTGCCTTGAATCTTATTTGTTTTTTTGTTTTTTTTTTTCTTTTCTCTTTATTAGAGAAGTTTTGGGTTTTACAGAACAATCATGCATAAAATACAGGATTCCACACACTACCCTATTACTGACACCTTATATTTATTGCAATTGATGAAAACACATTTTTATAATTATACTATTACCTGTAGTCCATGGTTTGACTTCGGGTTCACTGTGTTGTGCAGTTCCATGGAGTTTTTTTCTTAATTTTAATTCTAGTAACATATGCAACCTAAGATTTCCCCTTTTAACCACATTCACATATATAATTCAGTGCTGTTAATTACATTCACAATGTTGTGCTACTGTCACCACCATCCATTACCAAAACTTTTCCATCATCCCAAACAGAAACTCTGTACATTTTAATCCTAAACTCCCTATTCCCTACCCCAGCCCCATGCCCTGGTAAACTATTATTCTGGATTCTGACTCCATGAGTTTGCTTATTCTATTTATTTCATGTCAGTGAAATCTTTCAATATTTGTCCTTTTTTGCCTGGCTTATTTCACTCAGCATGATGTCTTTAAGGTTCATCGTGTTGTCACATGTATCAGAACTTCATTTCCTTCTTATGGCTGAATAATATTCTATGGTATGTATATACCATGTTTTTTTTATCCATTCATCAGTTGACAGGCACTTGGGTTGCTTCCATATTTTGACAATTGTGAATAATACCTCTATGAACATCGGTGTGCAAATATCTGTTTGAGTCCCTGCTTTCAATTCTTCTGGGTATGCACTTAGAAATGGGATTGCTGGGTCATATGATAATTCTACACTTAGCTTTCTGAGGAACCGCCAAACTGTTTTCCACAGCTGCTGCACCAGCTTAACATTCCCACCAGCAGTGAATGAGTGTTTCTATTTTCCCACATCCTCTCCAACACTTGTAATTTTCCATTAATTAAAAAATTGCAGCCATTCTAGTCGGGTATAGAAAAAAATGAACTTTTTTTATAACACACATAGCACTAGAGTGGAGAGCACAGTGAAACCCACGTATTCATCACCCACTCCAATAACCATCTACTTTCTGCTGTTCTAATTTCATCTATTTAACATGTACTGTTTGCCCCCTGTGATTTTCCTCAACATTTTATATGAAAATTTCAAACTTACAACAGTCAGATTTTATAGTGAGCATCTACACATACCCACCATTTACATTCTACCAATATCATCTTACTATATTTGCTTTATCCCATGTTTGTTCCTCTATTTATTTATTTTTAATGTATTTCACATAAATTGAAGACATCAGTCTTTCCCCCTAAAAACGTCATACATATTAACTGGAGTTCTATTTTTCCAGAGTATTTTAAAGCAAATCTCAGAGCTAGACATAATATTTTACTTGTAAATACTTTAGTACATATCTCTAAAAAAGATTAAACCATTGCCATAATTGTGTCCAACACAATTAATGGTAATGCATTAATCTAGTATCCAGTTCATGCTCAGTGTCTTCCAGTTGTCTCAAAGATGTCTTTTAACAATTGTTTTGTTCAAATCAGGACCCGTGAAAGGTCCTAGTAAATCTCTTCTGCTCTATCATATCCTCTTTAATAAAAAACCAGTTACTTGTTGAAAAAACTGGGCCGTTTATCCCATAGAATTTTCCACATCCTGGATTTGGCTGATTTTATCTTCCAAGTGTCATTTAACATGGTCCTCTGTCCCTTTAGATAAGTACTTAGGTGTAGAGGCTTGAATCAGTTCAGGCGCAAATCTTTGGCAAGATAACCTTAAAGGAGTTGCTGAAGGCTTTCTTTGCAGCACATTAACAAGAGCAGGATGTTGTTGCCCCAATATCAGTGATGTTGACTTTGGGTAGATCATCCTGACCTTCCCTTTTTAAATTTCCCATTGACGTTTCACCAAATTTTTTTATAAGCCATTGATTGGAGCCCAGATCATTACTTCATTACTAGTTGCAAGTGGTGATTTTCTTCCTTCTGCATTTATTAACTGTGATTATTCTAGAAAGTACTACTCTCATCAACCACTTGGTTACCCAGGACTGTTGTTTGATTACATTCTTTTTTTTTTTTTTTTGGTAAGTCAATTTTCCAAGTGATTAGCAGTGCCCTAGCAACCTCCAATGCTGTCTATGAGGTGTTTGTTTTATTGTGGTGAGCTGCGGATTGAACCCGGGACCTCATATGTGGGAAACAGGCACTCAACCACTGAGCTACACCGGCTCTCCCAAGTTGGAGTTTTCATTGGTTTGCTTGCTCGTTTTTTATTTTTAGGAGGTACCGGGGATTGAACCCCGGGACCTCGTGCATGGGAAGCAGGCACTCAACTGCTTGAGCTACATCCACTCCCCTGTTGCTTTTGTTTTGAGTAACATGACCTCATATTTGATGTCATGCAATCCATTCCAGTCCTTATTGTTTATCCTTTCTTTGGCAAGACAAGCCCCTTCAGTTTCCCTACTTTCAGGCAGAGCAGGATATCCTAGCTCATCCTGTGCATGTCTGCCCCATCCCAACGAGACACTTTTCCAAGGAATCCTGGTTCTTTTAGTGGAAAATGTACTTAGGAACCATGATCGGGGCACTAGGGGTGTTCATTTGATTTTTACAAGATCCCTTTGGCTTCTCTGTTGGATATTGGATTGGAGGGACAAGACTGGGCACAGGGAGCTGGGTTAGGAGGTTTGTGCAGGGGTCCCAATGGGAGATGACAGTGGCTTGCGCTTGATCCTTGATAAAGCATTTGGCACAGTGCCTGGCATATGGTGGAAAGCACAGTATTAGCATGCTCTCTTTCATTATTTGTTTTATTTAATTTCATTTAAGCCACACCAAAACTATGAAAAAGGCATTCTTATCATCTTCATTGTATGCATCAGGCAACCAAGGCTCAGAGAGTCCAAGAAACTTTCAAGGTCACACAGGATATAAAGAGCAGAAATAGAACTTGAATCCAGCACCATCAGATTCCTTGCTTGGACCAATACATACTTTGTGTTGCCCACAGTGTTCTTGATTTCAAATTCAGAAACGACTTAATTTTTTTTTTAATAATTTTATTGACGTTTAGTTCACAAACCTTATGATTCACACATTTTAAGTGTACAATTCAGTTTTTTAGTATTTTTTGCTCAGTTTGTCTGCTTGTTGTCTCCTCATTGTCTTTAGGAGGCTCTGGGAACCAAACCCAGGACCTCCCAGGTGGGAGGTGAGTGCACAACTGCTTGAACCACTTCTGCTCCCCCTAGATTAGTTTTTAGCACTTAACTTCATCAGTCAGCAAGGCTGGACTGTTTATATTTCCTCAGATTATAAACTGGGGTTCCTGCTGGGGTCCCCAGGGCCGGGCCGTCACCCATTCCCTTCTCGCTGCTCCTTGAAGTGCCCTGCCATTGCACTTCAGCAAGATGAAGTGACCTGCAAAACTTTCTCCGTGCCCTCTAGCTGCACAGCCCATGAGCTCTTTGTATTAGTCAACCAAAGGCGCCGATATAAAGTACCAGAAATCTGTTGGCTTTTATAAAGGGTATTTATTTGGGGATAAAAGCTTACAGTCCCAAGGCTCAAAAGTCCAACTCAAGGTACGTAAGAGGTACTTCCTCACCAAAGTCAGTTGCCACATGCTGAAGCAAGATGGCCGGGCATCTCTGGTGTTTCAGCCTTCCCTCTGGGCTTCCTTATCCTCCTGAGGCTCCATGGGCCCAGCTTCTTCCTGATCTCAGCCACAGGCTGGCACAGGGCTTGTCTCTCATGGCTTCCCGTATCACTGTCTGCTCACTTCCCAAGGTCAGCTGTGAGCTGTCAGGCAAATGGTCTGTCTCTCCCCAGGGCTTTAGCTGTTTGAGCCTTCTCCTTTATGTCACGTGGCAGGATAAAAAATGACAGAGCTCTCTCTTCCTGCTTGTCTGTTGGTCTGAGTGTCCGTTTATATCAGACCCACCACGGGGGTGGGGACTCAACCTGAGTCACGCGCTACTGACTCGAATCAAAAAGGCTCTCAAAGCGATCAACCCTGCCCCTGCCCGCGCTGCTGCCCGACCCCCCACCCCCCATGCCCCACGCCACTGGATTTAATATAATCAAAGGGTATCACACCAGAGGAATAGATTAGTTTACAAACATAATCTTTCTCTTTTGGGGATTTATAAAATAATCTCAAACTGCCACACTCTTCTAAGCACATGTTCTCATGATTTAATCCTTCCAAGAGCCCTGTGAGGTTGGTATTGAAACATGGAAAACCAAAGTTAAATGCTTCAAATAACATATTTAGGTTATCTAGACACCTTAAAAAATATATATATATATATAAATATATAT
>JAQZBX010109167.1:0-10488 GCA_029593785.1 Cabassous unicinctus
AGAGAAAAAAAAGGATAAACAAACAAACAAAACAAAACAAAACAAAACAAAAGAAAGACCTTAAGAGCAGAAACTGAAGTTTTTCAGAAGAAAAAGATATTCTACTTTTTCTACAGCTTCGGCTTGTGCCCACAATTCCATCCTGTTCTTCCTGATGGCTTATCTTATGGATTTCTGACTCACTTGGCCAGTTCTAACAATTCTTTGCAATAACTCCCTTAATATATATCTCCTACTGGTTCTGTTTCTCTTGTTAAACCCTGACTGATAAACTTCCCCACTTCTTTGGGTTACTATTGTCATACAGATTTCATCTTTATATATTATGTGCCCATCAATATAGATTTATATTTATTGTTTTTATAGTTGTCTTTTAAATCAGATAGGGAAAAAAGTTACAAAAAATATTTATATTGTCTTTTGTATTTACCTATTGTGGCAGGCTGAATTATATACCCCAGAAAAACATGTTGTTAATCTTAATCCATTCCTGTGTGTGTGAACTCATTGAAACTAGGACCTTTGGAGGATATTATTTTTAGTTAAGGTATGGCCCAATTGAATGATGCTGGGCCTTAATCCTATTACTGGGGGCTTTATGAATTCAAAGCCATGTGGATGAGTAGAATCTGGAAGTCAATGGAACTCAGAAGAAGAAGAAGTAATTGCCATGTGCATTGCCACATGACAAAAAAGCCAAGGACCCAAGGATTGTAGCAGCCAGCCCCAAAGCAACATAGTCTTCAGGGAGAAAGGATCACTTTGCTGATACTTCGATCTTGGACTTCTCCTAGCTGCAAAACTGTGAGCCAATAAATTCCTGTTAAGCCAACTCATTGTATGGTATTTGTTTTAGCAGCTGGGAAATGGAGACATCTATGTAGCTACCTTTACCAGTCCTTTTTATTTCTTCATGAGGATTCTAGTTACTGTCTACTGTCCTTTCATTTCAACCTGAAGGCCTCCCTTTGGTATTCCTTGTAGTGCAGTTCTGCCAGCAATGAAATTACCTGTTTTTGTTTATCTGGAAATGTCTTACTTTCTCCTTCCCTTTTTGAAGGATAGTTTTGCTGGATATAGAATTCTTGGTTGATTGTCTTTTTCTTTCAGGTTTCAATATGTCATTGCATTGCCTTCTGGTCTTCATGGGTGCTGATGAGAAATCAGCCATTAATCTTAATGAGTATCCTTGTATTTGATGAGTAGTTTCTCTCTTGTTGCTTTCAAGATTCTCTCTTTGTCTTTGTCTTTTGACGGTTTGATTATGATGCATCTTACTGTGGATCTTTAAAATTTTTTCCTACTTGGGGTTTGTTATACTACTTAGGTATGTGGATAAACATTTTCATCAAATGTAGAAAATTTTTGGCCATTATTTCCTCAAATATTCTGACTACTTTTCTCTTGACTTTCCTTCTGGGTCTCACAGTTTATGTACATTTGTATACCTGGTGGTGTTCCACAGGTCTCTGAGGTACTGTTCCTCTGTCTTCATTTCTTTTTCTTTCTGTCCCTCAGACTGTATAATCTCAGTGGTCATAGTTTGAAGTTGATGATTCTTTCTTCTGCCAGCTCAAATCCATTGTTTAACCACCCTATTCAGTTTTTTTTATATCAGTTAGTGTATTTTCAACTCCATAATTTCTATTTGGTTCTTTTCTCTCTCTCTTTTTTATATTATTTTTTGTGCATTTTTTTGTTTGTTATATTTGGTTCATTTTAAAAATAATTTTTACCTCTTTATTAATATTTTCTATTTGATGAGAAATTATTCTCATGCTTTCCTTTAGTTCTTTAGATATGATTTACTTTAGTTTTTTGGACATATTTCAAGTAGCTGATTTAAAGTCTTTCTCTAGTAAGTCCAATGTCTGGGTTTCCTCAGGGATGGTTTCTATTGACAGCTTCTTTTCCTTTTGTATGGGCCTTAATTTCTTGTTTCTTTGTATGTCTCATATTTTGTTGTTGTTGTTGTTGAAAAATAAATAATAATGTGATAAATAAATAATGTGATAAATAATAAATAATGTGATAACTCTAGAAATCATACCCCTCCTTTCTTCCTAGGGTTTGTTTTTGCTACTATGTGTTGTTGTTCGTTTGTTTAGTGACTTTTCTGAATTAATTCTGTAAAGTCTGTATTCTTTGTTGTGCATGGTCATTGAAGTCTCTGCTTGGTTAGCTTAGTGTTCAGCTAATGGTTGGATGGAGATTTTCTTAAATCCTTGAAACCAATAAGTCTCTCATCTTTGCCAAGGGACTCTATGTGCTTGTTAAGGCTTGCCTTCAACTCTGCCTTAATCTTCACCCACTGCTTGTACAGAGCTTCAAAGTCAGTCAGACGGGAGAGCGTAAGGCCTTCTTAGGTCTTCCTGGGCATGTGCACAACCCTAAACATGTGTGCATGGCCTTCTAGATTCTCAGGAATATGTCAGAGCTTTTCAAAGCCCTCTATGGATATCTCATACCCTGCCTTTTCCTTTTAAGTTTTTAGGTCAAGTTCCTGTTTTCCCCAACTGTTATCACTGCCTCAGGTATTTGTGATGCTAAACAATTGTCCCTGATTGTTTGAAAAATGCCACCAGGGGGACAACCAGCAAGATGGCAGCAGAGTAAGGAGCTCATAGAATCAGCTCCTGCTACAGGGCAGTTAGTAATCACCCAGAGCTATCTAAAGCACTTGTTTGGGGGCTCCAGGAGACCAGAAGTGCATCCTGCAACATCCTTGAAAGAATGGAAGGAGGAGACTGCCCATCTGCAGAGAACATTTGTAAGTAGAGCACTCCACGCCACGGAGGCCAGTGCCCATCCTCCACTGGAGGCACAAGCCGCCTTGGGAGCTATTCCGCAGCTGGAATTGGAAGCTCCATTTCCCAAAAACGGGGAAGGAAGAGACGGTTAAGCAACAACTTCAGCTACTGATTAGTAAATTCAGCAGACTGAAGTATAATCCTAAGAACAGCTAAAGTTTGAACCTGTCCAAGTCAGAAAGAGGCTGGTAGCCGCCATCTTAACTCTGCGCCTGACAGGAGGAGAAGTGGGGCTGACTGAAAATCACAGTGCTGGTAGGAACGGGCTTCATTCCATCTAGATCAGATTGCAACTCTAGCCTAAGCCCCAGGCCTACCTCAGGCAGGGAGGAAGCTGGGGAAGCTGTGCCAGCCTCTCCAGGAAACTACAGGCCATGCCACAGAGCCGGTGATCATCCTACTTTGGCAGCTCAAGCCACCCCAGGAGCTATTCTGTGGCAGGAATTGGAAGCTCCATTTCCCCAAAACAGGGGAGGAAGAGTCGGTTGGCCACCGATTTCAGCTACTGATTAATAAATTCAGCTGGCTAAAGTATAACCCTAAGAACAGCTAAAGTTTGAACCTGTCCAAGTCAGAAAGAGGCTGGTAGCCACCATTTTGACTCCATGTGAGGGGAAGCTGGGCTGACTGAAAATCACAGTGATGATAGACACCAGTTTCATTCACCCAGATTGGCCTGCAGCCCTAGCCTAGGCTTCAGCTCCACCTCTAGCAGGGAGAAGCTGGCAGGTCCTGCACCAGCCTCTCCAGATAACTGCAGGTACGTTTAGCTGGCACAGACTGAATAATCAGAAGTCTACCGTGGCAACTGCAGTCATCTTGGACCTGCACTGTACAGATTGCTGCCCATAACTGCAGCTCCATCCCTGCCCCAGGCAGGGGAGAAAGGGGCATGAAGCTTCATCAGTCTCTATCGGCATGAGTTGGATTATTCCACACAGCTGTGGTGCTTTCCCTACCCCTGGCAAAAGAGAAAGTTGGGAGAAGCTTCACTGGTCCTTGGGGCAGTGAGGGCAGCTTGAGCCTCCACAGCTTATAGCATCAACTACATCCTTGACTCCTACTACATAACCAGCAAGGGATAAAGGGCAGGAAGCCCTAAACTAAAGAGAAAAACTGCATCCAGAATAAAGACTCTAGTAAGCCAGATGCCAAGACACAAACAAAAAATTACAATCTACACCAAGAAACAGGAAGATTGGCCCAGTTAAAGGAAAAAGATAAGCCTCCAGATGACATAAAGAAGTTGAGACAACTAATCATAGATGTTCAAACAAATGTCTTTAATTAATTCAATGACATGGCTAAAGAAATTAAGGATATTAAGAAGACATTGGATGAGCACAAAGAAGAATTTGAAAGCATACATAGAAAAATAGCAGATCTTATAGGAATGAAAGGTGCAATAAATGAAATTAAAAACACACTGGAATCATATAATAGCAGATTTGAGGAGGCAGAAGAAAAGATTGGTGAGCTTGAAGAAATGGCCTCTGAAAGTGAACATATAAAAGAACAGATGAAGAAAAGATTGGAAAAACTTGAACAAGATCTCAGGGAACTGAACGATAGCAAGAGACATGCAAACATATGTGTCATGGGTGTCCCAGAAGGAGAAGAGAAGGGAAAATGAATATTTGAAGAAATAATTGTAGAAAATTTCCCAACCCTATTGAAGGACATAGATATCCATGTCCAAGAAGCATGATGTACTCCCATCGGAAAAAATCTGAATAGACCAACTCCAAGATACATACTAATCAGAATGTCAAATGCCAAAGGCAAAGAGAGAATTCTGAGAGCAGCAAGAGAAAAGCAATGCATAATATATAAGAGATACCCAATAAGATTAAGTGCTGAGTTTTCACCATGGAGGCAAGAAGACAATGGTATGATATGTTTAAGATACTGCAAGAGAAAAACTTCCAGCCAAGACTCTTATATCTGGCAAGATTGTCTTTCAAAAATGAGGGCAAGTTTAGAATATTCACAGATAAACAGAAACTGAGAGAGTTTGTAACCAAGAGTCCTGCTTTGCAGGAAATACTAAAGGGTGTGCTACAGCCTGAAAAGAAAAGACAGAAGGGAGAGGCCTGAAAGAGAGTCTAGAAATGAATATTATATCAATAAAAGTAACAAAAGTGTCAAAAGAGTGTCAAAAGAGTGGTGAAAATAAAATATGACAGATAAAACCCAAATATTCAGGAATAAACTTAACCAACCATGTAAAGCATTGGTATTCATAAAACTACAACTCATTGTTAAAAGAAATTAAAAAAAAAAAAATACCTAAATAATTGGAAGAACATTCCATACTCACGGATCAGAAGACTAAATATCATTAAGATGTCAATTCTACTTAAACTGATATACAGATTCAATGCAATCCTGATAAAAAATTCCACCAGTATTTTTTTTAAATAAATGGAAAACATGATTATCAAATTTATTTGAAAGGGTAAGGGATCCTGAATATCCAGAAACATCTTAAAAAGGGAAAGCGAAGTGGAGGACTCTCATTTCCAGACTTTAAGTAGTATTACCTAGCTACAGTGGTAAAAACAGCATGGTACTGGCATAAAGAAAGACACATAGACCAATGGAACTGATGGTTCAGAAACAGACCCTCACATCTATGGTCAAGTGATTTTTGACTAGCTTGTCAAACCTACCCAGCTCAGGCAAAACAGTCCATTCAACAAGTGGTGCTCACTGAGAAAATTGGATATCCATATCAAAAGAAAGAAAGAGGACCCCGATTTCACACCTTATATAAAAATTAACTCAAAATGAATCAAAAACCTAAATATAAAAGCAAGAACCATAAAGGTTCTAGAAGAAAATGTAGGAAAATATCTTCAAGATCTGGTGGTAGGTGGTGGATTCTTAAAGGAGATAAGAGGAGGACTGAGATGGACTACTGATGTTTAATGTATGTAGAAGTTTTAATTAGCTTTACTGTAAAAGTGTGGAAATGTACAGAGTTGATGGTAACACATTATAGTGAGTAACAGCTGGTTTATAAATGGGGATGTGGCTGAAAATGGTAGTCTAGGGATGTAAATGTCAATTGACAGAAAGCTAGAGAATAATCTAGGGACTGAATAGCACTGTAAACCCAGAGGTGGATGAGAATTATGGTTAATGGTACAGATGCAAGAGTGTCCTTTGTGAGCTAGAGCAGATGTACCTCACTACTGCAGGGTGGTGGGAATGTGGAGAAGCATGGGAAAAATACAACTGGAGTGACCTGTGGACTGTGGTTAACAGTAATAATGTAATATTATTGCATCTATGCCAAAGATGTACTGTGTTGATAATGGGGGAGTATGGAAAATGTGCACCAAATGTATGCTATGGACCTGGTAATAATTGGATGATATTATTTCATAATCTATAACAAACGTTCCATCACAGTGTGGTGTGTTGGTAGAGGGGTGTTGTTTGGAAATTCTGCATGTGTGCATGATTGTTTTGCAAGTTTACAACCTCTGCCATAAAAATATATTTAAAAAATAATAATAGGGTGAGTTGGGGTTAAAATACACCAAATGTAAGATAAGGACTATAATTAGTAGTAAGATTTTGACAATATTCTTTCATAATTTGTAACAAATGTCTCACAACAATGCAAGATGTTGGTGGAGGGTTGATATGGGACCCCTGTATGATGTTATGAATGTTTGCTTTGTAAGTCCACAACTTTTACTATATGTTTATTGTTTATGTATATTCATGAATAAATGACATAAAAATAATAATAATAGGGTGGGTTGGGGGAAAATACTTTGGTTAGTACTGATATTTTGAGGATGCTCTTTAATCATTAGTTAAAAATGTTTAACAACAAGGCAAGGTATTGGTGGTAGGGTGAGGTATGAGAACCCTGTATGATCTTCACAATTATTGCTGTACACTTATTATGTATGTATGTTTGTGTATGAGTGATATACTTCAATAAATTTAAAAAAAAAGAAAAAGAAAAAAAAAAAAAAGCCACCAGGGAAAAGTCTGTTTGAACCAAGTGAGCTCTGAGTCAGGTCAAATAAAGAAAAACTCTGGGGTTTTCAGGGAACTGACAGGTCATATAATGACAATACTCTGAAAAGAGTGTTTTGGGGGAGCTCCAAACCTATTCTGCCTCCTTCCATGGCTACTAGGCTGCTGATTTTCATTATGATTGCTGGCGGCTGTTTTGTTTTTTTTCCCCCTCGTTGTCTGCTCGTTGTTTTTTTGCTTGTTGTCTGCTCGTTGTTTCCCTGTCCCCCATGGCTCCCTTGTCTGTTTGCTTGTTGTTTTTGCTCGTTGTTTGCTCGTTGTCTTTAGGAGGCACTGGGAACCGAACCCGGGACCTACCACGTGGGAGGTGGGTGCTCTATTGCTTGAGCCACATCTGCTCCCCTGGCTGTTGGTTTTTAAGGCTACTGTAGAGCTGGAGAGGGGTGTGGGGGGAGTGGGTCTGAGGGTGGATGGGAATAGGGCAAGTAAAATGCTATAAAACTGGCTGTTCTTACTGAGATTCAGCTTTTTCTCTTGTTGCAAGTCTTTGGTTAATTTTCAGAGTCCTGAAAATGTTGATTTTGACAATTTTTGTTAGTATTCTTGTTGCTTTTATGAAGGAAGAGATTTTTGGAAGTCCTTACTTTGCCATTCCCCTCCCCAAGGATGAAATCATAGTGCTGATGTCCAGGTACCCTGTCAGCAAGGAAGCCCCGCAGTGGCAATGATCTCTGGAACTCATAGATTTTTTTTTTAAACCTTTGTATCTTCTCCATGTTTGTTCCTTTTGTCATGCCGAATCTGTTTCTCCACAGTGTAAAATGCAAAGGTACTGAGGGACTGGCTTGGGTTCAACGAATTGTGCAAGGGAAGAGGAGTTCACAGGCCATTTTCTGAGTTCACACACTGAGAACATCATGGTCTATTATGTGGGGTTCCTGAGAAAGCTGGCAAACATTTCAACTCTGAAATTGTCTTCAGGTCAGTTCATTCTAGATGAGGCTTATTTGCAAACATAAAACCTAAACAACATAAAAAAAAAAAAAATCTAAGCAACAGGAAATCCTGGTGATAGACATTTTGTGAGGAACGAGCTCACTGGATATACTTAAGTGAACAAGACTGATGTTATGTCTATCCATCTGGAGTGAATGTGTTTGTGTGTGTGTGTTGGAAGGGGGCATACAAAAGCAGGCAAACAAATAATTACAAATTAAGAAAAGTATTGTGGAGATGGGGGGCAGGAGAATCACAGGGAAGGGACTGACTTTGAAAGGTAGTCAGGCCTGAGGAGAAAACATTAAAGAGGAGACGTAAAAGGATGAGGAGTCAGCCATGTGCTGATCTGTTAGCGATTTCGCAGGGTGTTTGACAATAGTGTAGAATGTAGAGATAGAGTAAATATCAGGAATACTGAATTCAGAGTAAATGGAGTATGCTTTAGATGCCTATATGTCAAATAGTTTACTGACTCAGCAGACTAAATTCTGCTCCTGTTGGGGAAAGAATTGGTCTTGATTCTTCTGACTTTATGCTGATTGTAAAAGAAATGGAATGATACAGAAAACACTTTCCTTTTTCACCCTGTCAATCATAGAACTTAGGTATTATAAATCAGTTCCCTTATAAGAGTGTTTTGTATTTGAAACTTTAAACTTAAAATGGCAAAAACAAATTTATTTTTTTGCAGGATGAAGGGAAGGACAACATTGCAGGAAGAAGGAATAGCCTTTAAATGCTAAGGCAGGATGGGGCCTGGAGAGTAAGCATGGGTGAAAGTGGCATGACCTTGAGTAGGTCAGTAAGAGGACAGCTCACAATGCAGGGCCTTTTGTGATTGTGTGTCCTGGTTTGCCTGACATATGGCTTAGATGATAAAGTTTGTGGTCACCCTAGTTGGAGGCTATGGTAAGGAACATGAATGTTAAGGAATGTGAGTTTTATCCTAAGTGCAATGGAGTACCATGGGTTTGGGGGAAGAGAAAGACCATTATTGGGAAGGCTGATTTGGCCGCAAAGTAAAGGATGTCACCGACCAGATTTCTCTCAGATTTTTCCATGGAGTTCATGGCGTTGGCCTCTTTGATCTTGAATAATTCTGATCCATCAGAATCACTTAATGCAGATTGGTATATTTTACTCCAGATAAGCTTAATCAGAATCTATATTATTGGGGTCTCCCCAGTAATTCTGGTGCAGTGAGTCCACACTCCAGCATTTGGGAATAAATTTCTGGGGGCACTTAACATTCTGGAATGTCTCTTCATGTGCAATAAACAGCTAACAATTGGTTCACTCTTTTTCACCATGTTGGCATGTGCTTCTAGATGTTTAATGGGCATGAATTACCTAGGGACTTTGTTAAAATGCAGATTTTGATTCAGTAGGTTTTGGGATGGGCCTGAGATTCTACATTCTGTGTAAGGCATTACAAAACCATCTAGTGGGACGGATGTGGCTCAAATGGTTGGGCATCCATCTCCCATATGGAGGGACCCAGGTTCGATCCCCGGGACCTCCCGGTAAAACAAACAACAACAACAACAAAAAACCATCTATATACTCACAGCAATTTTATGAAACAAGTACAATTATTTTGTCCATTTTACAGAAAGAAGAAGACTGAGCCTGAGAGTGATTTGGGTCCAGGATCAAGGTCACAGGTCAGTACCCTTTACCATTAGGCTGAACAGCACTCTCCATACTCCCTGCCCTTGTTTGCCCCCAAGAAACCACCAGGTCTTTCAAGAGGCCCTCCACCCCTTCCTCCTCACTGACCCATGATTTCTCTTCATTCCTATTTTTCAGGAATCCAGAAACCCAGTGCTTTGTTTCCACATATCATTTATCCCAAAAGCACTACCTCAGTGGAGATCACATAAGATTTTCTGGCTGTCTTCTTCCCCTCAAACATTGCCCACAAAAAGGTCAAATTATCTTTTTTTGGAGACAAGGAGAAAGAGCAGAGATCAAACTTGAAGCGAGACAAGGAGCATAAAAGGTTTGTTGAAAGAAAAATGGAGATAAAGTTGGCACACTGATGAAAATCTGAAGATGTCTCTTTTCTGCCCACTTAGTTTTCAACAGCCATTTTCTCAGAATGCTGCTTAAGAAAGGATGCCATTATCTTATGACTGAAATTATGGTTGTTTTGGAGAGATGGCTTTCGAAATCCATCCCCCAACCCCCAAAACAAAAACAAAGCCAAAAAAACCTTGAAGCCAAAGCCAAAGACAAGAATACTCCGCGTGGTGTTCTCTGAGGCACTGGCTGATGTAATAAAAACTGTGTGGGGAAGTGGGTGTGGCTCAGTGGATAGAGCCCCCGTTTACCATATGGGAGACCCGGGTTCGCGTCCCGGGTTCGCGTCCCGAGGCCTCCTTGTGAGGGCACGCCGGCCTGAGTGGTGCCATGGGCTGATGCAGCAACCTCACGGCAGGAAGCGGGTGTGGTGCAATGGATAGAGCACCCGTTTACCATATGAGAGGCCCCGGGTTCGCTTCCCGGGGCCTCCTTGTGAGGGCAGGCCGGCTCGCACGGCGCCGTGGGCTGATGCAGCAAGACCTCACAGCAAGGGGGAGATAAGCAGACACAGAGAAGACACGCAGCGAATGGACACAGCAGCACAAGCAGCGGGGGGGGGATAAATAAATAAAATAAATAAATCTTTAAAAAAAAA
>JAQZBX010109168.1:0-10494 GCA_029593785.1 Cabassous unicinctus
AATTAGTAAAGCTACCCTCTTACTCTAATGCATTTATGAATAATATATCAATGTTTTTAGAGTGAGCTTCTAACTACTATTCACAGCTAAAGGTTGTAAAGGTTTTCTTTTAATCCATTAAAGGATGTTTTCACTTTACTTTTCCCCAAAGTACCAATATTGAATGTTATAAAAAATACTTTTAGCATTTGTTTTCAAATAAAATATTCAATGCTCAGTACTGTCATGGAACGTTTTTCCTTAAAAAATCCATTATACTAAAAGTAAATATCTGCACAGAACCCACTAGACTGATGTAATTAAAATTAAATTTACAAAAAGGTAATGGAGATTATATCAGCAATTGCATACAACTCAGTATAGTAGCTGAATCACTCTGGATTTTTTCCCATATAATCTTATCTGGGATGAACAAAATGTTGCATTTAAGGTATTGTTTTAAGTTCCACAACAATCCTTCGACTGGATTATTATTTTGTCATGGCTACTCAATAATTTTATTACAAAGTTTTAGTAATGCAAGAAAATCCATGAGATACAAAGGTGATAAATTGCTGAACTAACTACTCAAAGCTGACTTGCCAATGGTCTGGTTATCAGTGAAGCATGTCCTGGGCCATTGAAAGTGTAGGCCAAGTTCAGGCTTTGGTGAAAGGATCCTTGCGACCACTTTAAGGTTTGCTCTTTGGGCTCCAGACTATACAGAACTACAGAGCTAAAGAAGGCCAATTAAATCCAGACCTTGTCCTATCGTTCCTTAACACTAGGACTCTGCAACTTTACCCTTCACAATTGCCGAGACAGTACCACAGCCAATTTCAGATTAAGCTCAGAAGCTGAGCCAGAGTCTAATTTATCTGGGGAGTTGAGTGGAAGTGATGACGGTTTGACATGCCAAATACTCTCATTATAAATGTTATAGGAACTGTCTTGATTTACCCTGTGTTCTTCCTCCAACCTGCACCTTTTATCACTTTCCTCCTTGCTCACTACATTCCAATCGATTAGAATTATTTCAGCTTTTCTAACATGCCATACTTTTCTCATGCTGTTTCTACACACCTGTAACCTAATCCCTGCATATCCCCATTTCCCCTAGTTTACTCCTACGTGTCCTTTAGATATCAGCTTACAGGTGATTTCCTCCAGGAAGCCTTCCCTGACTACCTACTGCCTTCAGAAATCTAGGTCATTTTTACCCACAATCCACTTATAATACCCTACACTCTGATTTGTAATCTTCGGCACAGTTGAAATAAGTAATAAATGTTTTCTCCTTTGAACTTAAACTCTTGAGAGCAGAAATCATGTTTATGTGGTTCAGGGCTGTATCCCCTGGCCTGGCACAGGGCCAGGCACATAGTAGAGGCTTAATAAATATGTTTGAACATAATACCTGAATAGATGACTAATAGTTATTGGCCTATGTGTCAGTCTCCCTTATGGAGTTTCCCACATATTTTATTCATCTTGGTATTCTCTATATCTAGTCCAGTACCTGGTACAAACTTAGCCCTTAATAAAGAATGGGTGCCTTTAATCTTAATTTGTTTTACAGTCTCTGGCAGAATATATCATGTATAATATATAAAAAACTTTTTTGTTGTGACCTTTTAAAGCTAGACATGATTACATCATATTACAAACACACGCTCTGCTCCCTCTAGGGGAGGAAGCAGAGGGTGGTGATCAGGATTCTAACTACCTGAACAACGACTTATTTCCTAAAAAAATAATCTGTAGCATATATGGCAAAATATTTGTTAAGCTGCATGGTTGGTGCACTTTTTGCATGTTTAAAATTTTTCAGAATGAAGATTTAATAAAAGAAAGAAAGATGATAACTATAATGGGAGTGCCAGTGACGTCAATGAACCACAAACTCTATGGAGTTTTCTGGGATTAATTTACTGTGCCAAGGAGGGAAAGGTGAAAGGGAAATGCAACTATCAAAATAATATACTTCTGAAATAAAATTGTTCTCCTTAATAGATTCATTCTCAAAAGTTTTCCTTCATATGAGATAATGGATGAAATGGATGAGAAATGGGAGAAATGACTGTAGTTATTCAGGAAACAATTGTTACTAGTATGATAGTTATTCACATGTAATAATATTTCAGTGTAATTTATTTATTAAATACTCAGTGAATTGCCTGTTCTTGAGAAATGGTGCCTCTGTGCAAGATGTGTTTGAGCATCTTTGAGATGAGAACTGCTGCTGAAGACTCCTGAAAAATACAGTTAGTTACATGGAAATTTCCAATTTTATCATCCAAACCTAGATTATTATTATTTGGGGTAGTAATATTTGAATACTGCAACCATGTTGGTGAAATCTGTACCAAAATCCACCGACAATTTAGGTACCAGCTTGAATTCTGGTTTAAGATGATTATTATGAAAGATCGTTGGAAACCTCAGGGACTAGAAAGAAAATAAGGCACAGCTGAAATACTGTATGCAAACCACATACGGAATTAACATAAGCATAATAAAAATCAAATTACTAATAATTCAGCACATATTTTTATAACATTTTCCCCAGAGAGCTAAGGATTATTTAAATAATGAACAAATAATTAATAAATGATTTATCCGGTAGAAGCATAACTATTCCTTTACGTTCCCAAACAATCTGGGTTCAGTTGTGAGAACCAACTAACTACCACCAGTTCTATCGTTCAGCATTGTGTAATAAATGCAAATGGGCGACTCAGAGCAGTTTCCACAAATCCAGCTGTCATGCATATGGACCCCACCACAAGAGGCAGAAGAGATTCTGTGAAGCCTGAATTCTGTCCCTGAATGTAACCACTAGATCTCCATGGAAATTACGACTTGCTGATAAGATTTCTGAACCTGCTGTCCTGAAAAATTAATCCATAAATCAGGTCGACAATTAGAAATACTGTAAGTAACATGCTTAATTTTATAGCTTGGTTATTATGATGAATCTAACAACTGTTTCTCCCTTTTGCTAGAATCATTTTCACCTTGGGGTTAAGTGATACTGGCTAAAGCGATCCTGGAACAGGAGGCATGTGCAGAAGGCTAAAGTGTGAAATTAATTTTCCTTGCACTGGCTTTATTCCTGTTGACACAAAGGATCAACACAAAACATTTTCACACTAGAAAATATCCTATCTTTTTTATACCGATTTTTTCTTTTAATGTCATCAGACTATATTAAGCTCTTAGAGAATACAAACAAAAATGTCTCATATTCAACTAACATTTATTAAGACCTCCTCAGCAGCTGCTCCTGGTACTTTCACATATATTGTTTTGCTAAGCCTCACATCAATCATGTGAAGTAGGTTTTATGAACTCTACGTTACAAATGAGGAAACTCAAAGTTGCAAAGTAACTTGCTCAGGTGCAAACAAGTTGCTGTTGGTAAACTCGTGGTTTAATTCCGGGGTATGCATTCTTTTTTTTTTTTTTAAATGGAGAAGTTGTAGGTTTACAGAAAAGTCATGCATAAAACACATAAAATACAGAGTTCCCATATACCATCCTATCATTAACACTTTGCATTAATGTGGCATATTTGTTACAATTCATGAAAGAAAATCTTTATAATTGTACTTTTTTTTGAAAAAAAAAAAGATTACTTTTATCAAATTAAATATTACTATCACCAAGGAACAAAAAAAAAGTACAGGTGATATGCATTTTGGAGTGGGTAGTACTGCTTGGTAGTACTGCTTTTTTCATATAATAAACTTAATTTTTAAAGACGTTTTAGATTGTACTATTAACTATAGGCCATCGTTCACAATAGGGTACACTGTGTTGTAATTTATTATGGCTTTTTAAAATTTTTATTCTAGTAACATACAAACAACCTAAAATTTCCCTTTGTAACCACATTCCCATATTCAATTCAGTTCTATTAATTACATTCACAATGCTGTGTTATCATCACCACATTACCAAAACTTTACAATTCTCCCCCCCAAAAAAGCTCTGTACAGCTCAAGCATTAACTCCCCATTCCCCACCTCCAATCCAGCCCCTGGTAAGCTATACCCCAGATTCTGTCTCTGTGAGTTTGCTAATTCTAATTATTTCATACCAGTGATATAATACAATATTTGTCATTTTGTGTCTGGCTTATTTCACTCAACATGGTGTTTTTAAGATTCATGCATGTTGCCACATGCATCAGAACTTCATTCCTTTTTATAGCTGAATAATATTCCATTGTAGGTGTATTAGCATCCAAAGGGGTGCTAAGGCAAAGTACCAGAAATCTGTGGCTTTTATAAAGGTATTTATTTGGGGGCAGAAGCTGACAGTTACAAGGCCCTAAAGAGTCCAACTCAAAGTTATTTTCTCACCGAAGTCTGTTGCCACGTGCTGAAGTAAGATGGCGGGTGATCTCTGTGAGGATTCAGCTTTCCTCTCTCTTAGCTCCAGGTTGGCATAGGGTTGTTTCTTTCTGGGCTTTCTCAGTGCTGCAAAATATCAGGCAAATGGCTCATCTCTCTTCCCAGGGCCACAGGATCAAAGTTCTCTCCTTTGCCATGTCTATGAAACTCTCTCTCTTCCTGTATTCTTCTGTGTCCTCTTGAGTGAGTGCCCATTTATACCAGCCCACCAAGGGGATGGGGACTTAACCTGAGTTACACCCTACTGACTTGGTCAAATCAAAGCCCTAATCTTAACATAATTTAATCAAAGACAGCTCAGCTGAATCTAATACAATCAAAGGGTATCACACCCAGAGGAATAGACCAGTTTACAAACACAATCTTTCTTTTGGAATTCATAAATAATCTCAAACTGCCACAGTAGGTATATACCACATTTTATTTATCCATTCATGGGTTGATGGGCACTTGGATTGCTTCCATCTTTTGGCAATTGTGAATAACGCTACTATGAATATTGGTGTGCAAATATCTGAGTCCCTGCTCTCAATTCTTTCAAGTATATACCTAGAAATGGGATAGCCAGGTCATAGGCTGATTAGTCAGGGTTCTCTAGGGAAACAGAATCAACAGGAGATATCTACAAATAGTATGAGATTTTATAAGAGTCTCTCACGTGACTGTGGGGATGTACAAGTCCAGGTCCTGCAGGCAGGCTGCAAACTGATGAAAGTCCAATGAAGGTCCTTGATGCGTTTCCAGGAGACGCTGGCTGTCCAAAGATGATCTGGGAAATTCTCTCTGAATGCTGAAATCACTTCCCCTTTTAAGGCATTCAACTGATTGGATAAAGCGTCACTCTTTGCTGACAGCAATCTCCCTGGTTGATGCAGATGTAATCAGTCATCTAGGCAGTAAACTCACTGATGACTAAAGCCCATAAATGTCCTTGTATTATAATTAGCTCAGTACTTGCTTGACAAAACAACTGGACACAATTACCTGGCTGAATTGACACATTAGCCTAACCATCACATAGGGTAATTCTATATTTAACTTTCTGAGGAACTGCCAAACTGTCTTCTATAGTGACTACACCATTTTACATTCCCACCAGCAATGAATGAGTGTTCCTATTTCTCCACATCCTCTCTAATACTTGTATTATTGATTTTTTAAATAGAAGCCAGGCTACACATTCTTGAACCCATGTCTTTTCTACTGCCCTACATCACTGATTCTAATTCGCAGCAATTTTACTCCATTTTACTCCATGTAATTGTCTTTTTTTTAATTTTTAATTTTAAACAATTTATTGAAGTATATCATTCATATATGAACATACATAAACTATAAGTGTTCAGTAAACATCATGCTCTTACAAAACAAAACAAACATGGATAACATCATACAGGGCTCCCACACAATACCCCACTACAAACACCCTGCATTGTTGTGAAACATTTGTTAACAAATCATGAAAGAGCATCATCAAAGTATTACTACTAACTATAGTCTGTATCTTTCTCCCCTATTCATTTTTTAAGGATTTATTTATTTATTTATTTACTATTATCTATTTTTACCCCTCTCCCCCGTTTTTGCTGTTTCTGTATCCATTCGCTGGGCAACTTCTGTGTCCGTTTTCTGCCCTCTCTTCTCATCCTTCTCCTCCTGTCTTCACTGGGATTTGATCCTTGGAGTCTCCAATGTGGGAGAGGTGTCCTACCGCCTGTGCCACCTTAGTTCCTGGTTTTTCAGTATGTCTCGTCTTGGCTTTCCCTTATGTGACTCTCCTGTTATGTCATCATCTTGCTGCGTGGTTCGTGGGGCCTGGCGACGCACCTGTGCATGAGACCTGACGGTTCACCCACTTGCGGGGCCTGGCAGCACACCCAGCCATGGGGCCTGGCAGCTCATCCGTGGATGGGGTCTGATGGGTCACCACTTGCGGGGTCTGGTGGCTCACCCATGCACAGGGCCTGGCGGTGCACTCATGCACGGGGCCTGGCGGCTCACCCACAGACGGGGCCTGGTGGCCCATGTGCCTTCTATATTTTTCTTTTTTTTATTTTTACCGGGAGGTCCCGGGGGTCACACCCAGGTCCCTCCATATGGGAGACGGACACCCAACCACCTGAGCCACAACTGTCCCCCTGCTATATCTCTTAAGGTTAACCAAAGATACCCAAAGTTACAGTCTCCTCCCATACAGGATGGTCATATAATAAATCAGGCTTAGTTTATCACCAGCATTCCAAAAACCAGACCTAGGGAGAAAAACTAGGTCTGGGGACACATGCATGGTTTCTAATATAGCAAATGTTTAGCCTACCCTGATTATCACAAAATCAGGACAACGACCCACGTAATTGTCTTTGCACATGCATGCTTTCAATGTGAGTTGGGCTTCTGTCATTTGGATATCTAAGTTAGTGTCTCATGAAGGCACTTTCCCATTGAGTACTGTAAGGAAATCTAGCATGGCAAGAAAGCATGAATGTATTCTTTAAGCCAATTCAGGCTTTGAGGGAACCTGATCCAATAAGCCCAAGTATAATTTGGGTGAAGTTTCAATACTAGGATGTGTTGGGAATTTCATCATCATTACTGTCATTGTTAACAAAAGTGCTAAGCAAAGAGGAATCTCTAAAGTTGATCACTGATAAAACTCAATACTACATAACAACATTTAACATCCAATCATATTAGAAAGTTAATTTGTTTTTATAGATGGTAATAAAAGTTTATTTAAAAATAACCATTATGCATTTTAAATGATACTCTGTGATATTTCCTATTTGTTCAGTCAACTAAATACAGAAGATTGTTCTCATTAGATTTCTATTGCTAATACCTTTGAATGACTCTCCTACACACATACAGCCTAAGGCCAACTGACGTCATGATTTAACACTGAGCTGCTTTAAAATCCTCATATGCATCTTATTAGTCTTCAAAGAAGCAAAGTGAAAGTCCTTTCAGTATAGGTTTTATTCCAAAATAATTTTTAAAAGAATTACTATCATTTGAATGGTATAAGTAGTGACACTATTAAATAGAACACCCTGCATGCTGAGCATTGAGAGGAGAGGATTTTCTGTATATAGAATTTTTGTTGGAAAAAATTATTGCTGTAATCTTTTGCATAGAACTTTTAGCAAAATGAAGATAAAATACATAGTTATATTTTAGAATCCCAAATAAAGTAAAAAATATTATTAACCAAAGATAATTTAGAAAATATTAGCCAGCCCCAAATAAACCAAAGCATATATGCTTTCCCAAAGAAAAATAATTAAACGTCAGCAAATGGTATCCTTCATATGGGCAGGAAACAGTTAATATAATATAAATTAATTTGTAAAAGCAACTCTTTATTTTTCCATTTGATTCCTACACACTTTTAAAAATTATGAATATGGATTACCTTACTTTGTTTTCTATATTTTTATAAACACATGATTATATTGTGTATTACCAGAAGGTCTTAGAGATCTGCCAATGAAATCATATTTCAAAATATGGGAGAAATTTTAGAATAATTATTTACAAATATGTTTTGGTAACTGTGATGGTTAGGCTCATGTGTCAACTTGACCAGGTAATGGGTTGTTTTGTTAAGCATGCACTGGCCCAATTGTTACTGTAAGGACATTTCCTGGACTTAAGTCATCAGTATGTTGATTGCATCTATGGCTGATTACATCTACAGTCAACAAAGGAGATTGCCTTCAGCAATGAGAGACATCTCATCCAATCAGCTGAAGGCCTTAAAAGGAAAAGTGATGATTTCGGCAGTCAGAAGAGAGAATTTCCATCTCTACTGGGGCATCCAGCTTCTCCTGAAGAATTCATCAAAAACTTTCATGCAGCCTGCCCTATGAAATTTGGGCTTGTGTGTCCCCACAATCACATGGGATAATTCTATAAAATCTCATAAAATTTACAGGTATCTCCTGTTGGTTCTGTTTCCTTAGAGAAACCAGACTAATACAGCAATCCTAGTGTTTTTTTCCCTGACAATTCCAGATCTATGGAAAAATAACCAAATGTTATTGAATTTCAGGGAATACATATCATAGATAATTTAAAAAATAGTCTATTTCCTTAAAAGATACATAGTATGCTGGAAAGTTCAATGGAATGGGAGTCATATGAATTAAATTTGAATTCTGACAATAATTACTGTGGCTTGAAAGAAGCTTCTGTTCCTCACTGATAAAATGAATGTATGTGGGTCAGGGGTGGAAGAAGGATTGTCACATTATACAGTATCCAAGGTTCCAGGACTTTTTATCAGTCCTACCTGCCCTTAGACATGGGAGCAAACGTCTATGGTGCTGGAGGAGGTGCTTCATTGGTAAAATGAATGCTGAGGTGTCACCCCCAAAGGCAAACAGGCTAAGTGCCTCAGGGATTCTCACCAGGATTTCCGTCCTCAACTTTCTGTGATACCCCCACCATTGGGCTCCTGCCATTGAAGGGACACAAGGAGAGCACACAGCTGAAAAGACATAAATGTCCAGCTGTGGTTCTGGGAAACAGTCAACCACAAAGGCAATCACAGCCCCATTGAGCACCAGACACTTGTCAGGGTTGGAGAGAGAGAGGTGGAAGCCCCAGGTCCACCCTTCTGAATGGAATAATGTCTTCCTTCAAGCACTAATTTTAAGTGATTCATGCTAAAGAGGATGTTTCCTGCAAATGGGCTGTGGAACTAGTGCCTGATTTGTGAGGCTATGCTAGGCTGAAGGAGAAACTGCAGGCTTGGAGCCCTGTGAGGGAATGTGAAGGGGATCCAGTGTGGCTAAGGCAAAGAGAGCTCTTCAAGATGAACTGTGAGTATGTGAATATATCTCAATAAAATTACTAAAAATAATCAATTGACCATTAAAACATAAAATAAAGATGGGCTGTGAAGTCCTGAGAATGGTGGCGCATTCTAGGTTTTGGATTGGGTGGGCTATATTGATTTATAGTAATTAGATGTTAATGGCCTTCCAGAGGATATTGCCAAAATATTTCCATAAAGAAATTTAAATAAAAAATTTGCAGTATTCTTTCAATTTCATGGAATGTATATTGTATACTGATCAAGGGCCAAGCCTTTAGTTTAAATGAATAGAAAAGTGAAGCCCACAGCCCTTAGGGGACATGTCCCAGAAGCTTAATTTCCTGACCCCTCAAGAACATACACTACCCCAGCTCATGGAAAGGACTTAAATGCACTCGGAGAGATAATGTTTTTCTTGAAAACTTTATACTCCTCAGATACTAGTGAGATAGCAAGAAAAACCCTGGTCAAACTATCGAACATTTTTTTTTCAGTGAACAAGTTTCCACCACTACAAGTAAACTGCCATATGGTTTATGTTAATAAAATTTACATTCCAACTCTTTAAAAATACACAAATCATAAGACTTATGCATTATTGAGTCTTATCCTGTTTTGCATTGAATCACTATGCTAATACACAAGGCTTTTAAATTTTTTTTTAAAGAAGCTTTAGATTACATAAATGCTACATAAAAAAAATATAAGTGATTCCCATACACCCCACTCCCTCCCACTCCCACACTTCCCCACTTTTAACAACATCTTTCATTAGTGTGGTACATTTGTTACAATTGATGAACCCATACTGAAGCATTTTTACTACTAACCACAGGCTACAGTTTACATTATAGTTTACACTCTGTCCCACACAATTTTGGGAGTTATGACAAAATACACAATGACCTGTATCTGTCACTGCAATGTCATGCAGAACAAATCCGATATCCTGAAAATGTCCCCATATTACACCTATTCTTCCCTCTCCCATCCTTCAGAACATCTGGTGGACACTGCCTTTACATCAATGATAAAAGTTCTTCCATTGCTAGAATAATAACATGTCTATAATAGAATAATGTCCCGACCCGCGGGACAAATCAACTGAGACTCCGAGTTACCCAGGGAAGGAATGAGGCATAGACACGTGTAAGAAAATGGCTGTGCACTTTATTCTACTAACATAGCTCTTCCGTTGCTCTGCCGCGAGGGTTACAATCAGCTCTTTTATAAGCAGGGAAAGGGGAAGTGCATTAAGGCTTAGGTGTCGATACATGA
>JAQZBX010109169.1:0-10486 GCA_029593785.1 Cabassous unicinctus
GAAAGAAAGAAAGAAAGAAAGAAAGAAAGAAAGAAAGAAAGAAAGAAAGAAAGAAAGAAAGCTCCCCTCCCAAATTCCATGATTACAAATGTCACATACCAATGAGTAAGGGCCACAGGCACTGCTGTGTCAAAGCGGTGTTGACTTAAATCATTCTAAACAAATTGCAGTTTCCTTCCTAGCTAACTCCTTCTGTTAGAACAAGAAGTTCACAAACCTATGCCGCCAGAGAAGAGAGTGTGTGGGAACAGGAAAAGAGTGGGAGAAGTGCTTTGCAGTTTATTAAAATAAGAGAATCAGTACCTTTTAAAAATATATAAATACAAAAAGCAATGCATATATACATGTTTCATTCCCTTCCATCTTCTGGACCAATTCCCCAGTGGTAAAGACGCATATTTTATAGGTTTTTTTACTTCAGTGTTTAAGCTCAAATTCATAGAACTATTGATAGGTTAGCAGAGGAGAAAATATCAGCAGTCACAATCTTTCTCTTCCCGTCTCCTTAATTTCCTCCTTTACATGCTGGAGCAGAGCTTCAATGCTTACAAAGGAATTTTAGAGGCCATTCCAGGTGAGTGCAGTGAATAAATGGTAGGACAGAGAACACCCACTGATACGAAGGGGAGGGGGGGGAGCTTTTTCTAAAACAGCTAAATCTGTTTGCATAATTCAGCACATCTCGTCCTGGGATCAGGGCTTCTAGCAGGTCACAGAGATGCTGGCAAGAGGTTACCAAGCCTGTGCCCGGAGGATACCTCCTGCAGCTGTTTGATGGTGTCATCTCCAAAGGCAGACGGTCTGAACTGGGTGAACCCTCTTCCAGCCACTGATTTCTGTCACTAGCTCCTTTCTCCAACTCCAGCCTTAATGTCTTCTCTGATGTCAGGAGGAAGATTAGATTCTGATTACCAAGTCGTAGGCTACAGTGTGCTTATAGTAAAAAGAGAGCTGTAGTCCTGAAGTTTTAGGGATATTAATAAATCTAAAAATGAGCAATTTTTAGCTCTTTTGAAAAAGAAAGGCATTTTTCTTTTAGAGCAGGTATTCTGAATTCCAATTCCATGGAGCCATCCATGAATGGACTTCATGGGGTTTATCAACCTCTTGAAATCAAATGCATATGCATTTTCACGAAGACACAGCCCATGTCTTTCATCAGCTTCTCCAAGAGGTCCATGTTGATGAAAGTTAAGAACCACAACCTCAGAGGCAGTGATGAAGGTGCTGTTTTTTGTTTTGTCTGGGATTTTTGCTCGTTTCAGATGTTCGCTCATATACGTGTTTGTGTGTATTTGGGCTTGAATTTTATGATATGTTTTCTTAGATGGTAAGCCAATTTGGAGTTGAAAGATCTCTGGAGATTCAGTTAACTGTGATTGGTTTAGGTCTGTAGAAATTCAAGGGTGACTTTCTAATCATGAGTAATGTTGGGCTGAGGAAAGACCTTGGGTATAAATAGGGGGGAAATTATCAGGGTACACAATCACTTTTGTATTTTCTCTTAAATATGCCTTCACCTCCTCTAGAAGAGTTTTGTACATTGAATGGTGTAACCAGAGTAAGCAGTGAGAAGTGAAGGTTACAAGGGTTAGTCCAGGTCTGACAAACAGGGCTTTGCCTTCCCACACTGCTGTCCTTGATCCCAGAACCACTATTTCCTTCTCTGAATGCCTTGTCTTCTCATGGAGTCCTGAAACCAGGTTGGGAAGCTAGTGTATCTCCTCTTCTTTAAAAAGAGAGTGATTCACCACCAATTTCTCTGAACTCCAGCTGCAATGGCCTCCTTACTACATCAGGTACTCTCCTGCTGGGGGACATTTTGCACTTGCTGTTCCAAGACAGCAGCATGGTTTACTCTCTCACATCTCAAATCACTGTGCAGAAGTCATTTTCTCAGGGATCCCTTCTCCACTTGCCCTAAGATACTAATCTCCCTGTTAACATTTCATAGCCTATTTTCTTGCTTTATTTTTCTCTTTAGCATATATTACTATTTTACCTATTCTGCATTTTACTTATTCATATATTATCTAGGAAGAGTTGGCTCTACGAGAACATAAGCTCCATGAATGCAGGACTGTTTATGTTTTGTTCAGTACTAAAGTTGTAGTACATAGAACAGTGCCTGGCTCATAATATACACTCAATAAATATTTTTTGAATGAATAAACCCAGGAGACTTGCGGGTAAAACGTGCCTTTATAGGAGAGTACTATGGGAGCTTTCAACCCTATAATTCTATGATCAGGCAGTCAACCCATCAGGCAGGCTGGCTTGAGTGATCCCATGACCCTTATGTGTACATCTATCAAAGCACTTGTCACCCGCAAATGCCAAAATCTTTAAGTTGTCTGTTCCCCTTACCAGGTTAAGTTCTCCAGGAGAATGAGAACTGTGCTTTTTAACTCTGAGACAAGGCCTGGGTCATATGGCAGATGCTCACAAAATGTTTGTGGAGAAAAATGAGTGAATGAAAGAGAACACAAAAGGATTCTAAGACCAACCATTGAAGCAGGTGCGAATACCCAATTACATGATAAAGAATTCTTTTGTGAAGATGTATTGCACATCCCCATTTGTTTTGATTTAAGAAATCTGGAAAATGTCTAGGCAAGTAGGGAAGAAGAAATCTGTGGAAGCAAAGTTGGGCAGGACAAAAGAGAGTCTTTTTGGGTTGTAAGCCAGAGTGCTATGATGGTGGAACATATTAGAAGACTGACTGCCTAGGGTATACAATTTAAGCCTATCCTGCCATATATACCAAAAATTATAACAGAGATACTTTCAGCAAATGTGAATAGGTAGATGTTCCCAGAGTCACTATGTTGGCTTTATTTCAGATGAACTGAAGTTCAATAATATTCTGTTTGTCCATTTGGAAATACATATTTATTTCAACAAACCTAGGTTTGTCCTCTACTTTGCAGACACCAAATGTGTTCAACACTGTAGTGGGGTCGTCCAAAGTATTTGACTATATCCCAGTTGTAAATATGGATGTGATACCTTCATTTTGTGATCAGAGAAAGGACTGTGCAGAAAGAATGTTTCATCTTTAGAATTCCACCTGTATTATGTACAACAAACCAAGCAATCAAATGAACAAACAAGAAACACCTGTTTCACCTGTAAGCTACTGTGCTTGGAAAGTGTGTTGTGATTAGCCCTGAAAAGCCCGCTATAGATCAGGGTTGAATTGAGGTGCCCAGACATCAGGATGGGGTGGGGCCATTATAGGAGCAAGAGTGAGAGGTGGAAATGAAAGTGCACGTGATCAGATGGGTGCAAAAGATCTTGGAGCAGAGTTCTGAGCTATGGTAAGCAACTAGGGCAAGAGTCTTAAGAAAAACAGTAGGGGTGACTCTGGGTTGGCTTCAGATTCCACGGTGGCCTCAACCTTTTATGTAGGAGTTTGGATATTTCATCTTTTTCATCCACAAAATGGTCTTTCACCCCTAGTTCTAAATATATAACTACTAGGTCTGAGTCCACTGCCTTAGGATAATAAGGGATATAGATAGGGGACCTATGGAGGTTATTTTTTTCAAGTTCCCAGGATCATCTTCATCAGTCTCTGAATTCTCCTTCCCACACTGAGACCTGATATAGCATGGCTGATATATTCATTTTAACCAATATATGCTGTAGCCTCAACCATCCTCTAAACTGTCTTCCAAAGCTGATTTCATGTTACCAAAATTTCATGGTGATTTCATTATAAAAGTATACCCACAGTTAACACATCCACTTTTCCAAACTCTCCTCAGCATTATTATTTCTATCTTTGTAAATGGCATTTCCTTCAGAAAAATATGAAGCTGTCCATCACTTCCATAAAATTGTCACTCGTGTTAAAACATTAACACCTTTTACTTTGCTAGCTTGGTAAAAAAAATATTCACCATATGCAGGACCTCACTGATCAAGATTTAGAAATCAGAAGCTGAAGCCCTCAATCAAGAAGTTTCTGACCCAATACAGAGAGGTTTTTTTCTCGTCTTCTTATAAGCTTTCTCTTTTCATTAAATCACAATCCCAGGGAATGTCAGGGGCTTGCTGAGCCTGTCGTTTGTGGTTTATAGATCAAATGAAAGCCAGAGTTAATCATTTTGCTTGATTTTGGAACCTATTAATTTTCTAGGAACAATGTCTCACTGACATGAGTCCTTTATTCCATAATCTTTGGCAGTGTCATTTACCTTTCTTCCTCTTCAAGTAAACTTTAGAAAATGCTAGTTACATAAAGTCATTTTAAATTATACCTATATCTTTTTACTGCCCTATTAGGAAATTATACTTTACTTCCCTTTTCCTCAGAAATCTTTAAAATGTAGCTAGTACTCCAGGTTTAGGCCTACTAACTAGAGATAAACACAAGTCCATTTTCTACTTATTATAAAGGATTTTATGAAAAATGCACTAAGAGCCATTCTCAAATCTGGGGTCCTTAATTTTGTGGTAAAGAGAGTTTTGTGGGTTTTTTTTTAAAGTTCTACAGAGTAGTTATGGGAAGAAAGTGATGGTGAAAATAAAGTCCTTGAGATATTCGAGTACTTAGGAGAAATTGTATACATGGTAAACCCTCAAAAAGTATAGTTCAATGAATCGGTGAAACTGAGGATAGGTTGTTGCTCCTTGCCATCCTCTCTATCCTCATTCTCCTCCCCAGTAAGGAGAGAAGAGGGTGAGAAGCTGAGAGTGCTACCAGATAAGACCTCCATATCTCCTGCTTGGAATGACTACTGTGGTAGGTAGATCAATACTGGGTCCTGTTAAAGCTTCATTTCTGGGTAGTACATTGTCAGTATATTCTCTGGTAACAGAGTTTGAACACTTTGACTTGACTCCAAATAATGCCATTAAATTAAACATTGACTGATACGGCTTCAGAAAATATTAGAAAAATGTTTCTTCATTAGAAGGTTGTGACAGCTTAAAGTTCTCTTATGAATCCCCAAAAGAAAAGGGTTATGTTTTTGAACTAATCCATTCCAGTGGGTGTGGGACCTTTTGATTGGACTACATCACTGAGGCATGAGCCAGCTTGGGTTTCCCTACACAGAGAGAAAGGAAGCTGCCCTATTTGGTCTGGCCAAGTGAGAGAAAGGACTCCAGGTTCGCCCACAGCTGAGCTTGAGGAGAGAAGCCCCGAGAGGCTCAAGGAGCTGAGGCCCCCAGGAGAGATGACTGATTGGCCACAGCTCAGTTCAAGAAGCAAGTACAGAGAGATTGGCACACCCCTACTATCTGGCTTGATTGCCACATGGCTGGAAGTTAGGCTCACCAGTAGCTGATTTTGGTGACAAAGCATCTCTGATGGTACCTTGATTTGGGCATTTCACGGCCTCAGAACTGTAAGCCTTTACCCTAAATAAAATACCCATTTATAAAAGCCAAACCATTTCTGGTATTTTGCATTGGCAGCTCTGTGGCAAACTAAGACAAAGGTAGCAGAATTCCTAGGTAATAAATAAAATTAAGTCAGAACAGGCAAAACAGATCAGAAGATTTTCAACTAGGATTTTTAATCTAAGGGCAATCCTGTATCCATATGACATTATAAAGTCTAATTTCCAGAAAGAAAAGTCAATTTATCTTCCAGAGTTCTCTATGCCAAAATGTGTGTGTGTGTGTGTGTGTGTGTGTGTGTATCTTTGGTTATACTGGAAGTCTATTGTTATGTTAAGGTGACTGAGAGTGAGAAGGACAAAATTAATCTAATTATGTACCCAGTTTTCATTTCAGCTTTTCTCTGCCTCTTCATTTACTGTTATGTTTAATGCTAGGTTCCATTTTTAGTCTGTGGGAGAAGGGGGAAATGTAGAAGATACGTATAACATCTGTAGCAATGGACAGAAGAATGAATAATAATAGGAAATGTCTACATGCCATCTGGTATAAACACAGATGTGTGTTTTTTTTTAAATATAAATATCTAGGACTCTAAAAAGGGAAGATTTACAACACTCTACAGAAAGTCAAGAGCCCATTCTTGAGTGGGTCTTAATTAACAAGAAACAATTCTCTTTGTTATTTACCAATTTATTTATAGAACTCCACTGGTAGGTACTTTCATTTCCCCTGCAAATAATAATATGCAGAGGGCAGGATGCTCTCCAACATTCATGGTCATACTGGAAGTATTTTTTCATGACAAGTATTCTATTTCTTCACCCTTCATGTACCTAGTGTGGTAAATCTGAAATTTGGATATTCAGTATTTCCTCCAAAACCTTGTCATAAAATTAGAAAACTTAAAAAAAAAAGCCTAAGATGGAGGAAATGAGGGGCATTAGGCATGTTTTGTAAAGTTATATAATTTCAATTCTTACCTACACAATAATCTCTACACAATAAAAGAAGAACATCTGCAAAACCAATAAACCACTCGTTGGGAAGATTTCCTTAAGCATTTATAAATATAGTCCCAATAATGAATTTACCAAATCTACTTAATGCTGTGAAGGATTGACTTCATGTTTTTTTATGAAATAATGTAAGCTTCTCTAATTCAGAGGGGTCGATACTACATGTTAACAGAATAAAATGTTCTAAGGATGTGTCCACCACACCTTTGAGAAGAGATAACGAACATGTTAAATCATTCCAGAAATAAAAGTTCAGATATTATAAATATTGGTATGTTGAGACCATCTCAAAGACAATCTAGAGGACTTCGATAGGCCACTTTCTTTGAAAATCACTATATAATGAAATGTCTGATGAGCAATGAAACAATAAAAAAGAGAAATATGAACTGTCTTCTGTTATAAATATTTATAAGCTTCACCCACCAAAGGAAAGGAAAGGAAAGGTTTTGTGTTGATGGAATATAGGCTTAGGACCTCAAAAATGTATCTTAGTGCAATAGAATACATTTGGTTTCTCCAGGACAAATTTAATGATATTGTTCAAAGTCTTCTAATTTTCCACCTCTGTTTCTATGAAAAATAAATGATAAAATTGGAAAACATATTCAAGTTACTAAGTATATTAGAATTAGTTAAAAGCCATTACCCCCTGTACAATTTACTTCTGGCACTCTCCTCTGCAACAGATAATTGCTATAATTGCTGCTTCATGTTCTTGTCACCTACAGGTGCAGTTTTTCTGCTCACATCAGAGCACATGAAGTCCAGTGATACATAGAGTTCTCATGACAGTTAGGAGATGTCTAACAATGATAAAAATTGGGCATTCAGTCGCTAACCTATTGGCCTCCTACTTTTTTTGTTGGCTTCATGTTCTAACTCTTTGATTCTATTCTAGGTTTTTCTTCATTCGGCAGATACCAGCTAACTATGTAACTATGTGCTCCTTTGAAGTATTCAGGATTAATCTGTAAAACTGACCTTTTCTTGGTTCTTGTATTGTCTTGCTTTGCTCTCTAAAACATAATGCTATAAAAACAAAACAAAACATTAACACAACCAGGTTCCATAGATAGAATCCATTTATCCTATTTCTTCAAAGATTTATTTTTCACTGTTTCGTGAACTTTTGACAAATGAGCATTAGAAGAAAAGTGCTGACAATTTCAACTCTATTAGTTCAAATGCTATTTTCTCAATTTCAGAAACTTAAAAAGCTTATTTGGAAAAGAAATGTTGCAAGACAATTGTTAGAGAATAATTACAGATTTATTCTTACAAGATAGCATAATTGCCTATGCACTACATTTAATGACTGTAAGCTCTTTCTACATAATATAGTTTTAAAAAACCATACACTTTTCATAAATTACAGTGAGATTCATTTGTGTCTCCAGGGTTCATCATGACATTGCTCTGCAGGACTGGGAAGGATGGAACAAGCAGGGACAACAGGATTCCCACATTTTTGCTGAAGAGGGTTGCTGTGCATTGAGTAGGCAAAGTAACAATTATAATTTAAAAAATCATTTATTTATTTGTTTGTCTATTTATTTAAGAAAGATGTTGAGGATATCTCCCATGCTTTCCAACCCAGTGTCTGGGAAAATGGGGCACCATTGAGAGAAGCTGAGAAATGATGTGGGAGAGCAGGCTTACTGGTGCTGGTTCAGAACTTGGAGTTGTGGACAAGTTAGTTTCAAGGCCATGGTAGGGCATGCAAGTGATAATGTTCAATCCAGCAGTTGTCCCTTTGGGAACTGAGTTTGAAGTGAGAGGCTAGGGCAGAAGTAGATTCGGACATCCTTCCCACAGAGTAATGGTTTGAAGGACAGAACAACAACTTCTAAACTGATGGCAGAGCTGTGAATATTTGAAAAGCTCCAGCCAGAACTTCCAGTTGTGCAAGTAGCTATAAGAAATGGGAGAAGTTCTTTTAAACAAAGACTGGCTGCAAATCTGAAAAGACAAGGCAACAAAGTATAACTTATCAAAGAGTGACTACAGACTGGCTTTGAGTTATCACTGTATTACACAAGGCAGAAAAGGCAGTTATTGTACTGGCCTTTTCAGCTGGCTGCGCAAACCCTTTCGTTGCTCAACTTACTGTGGTATAAGAGCCGTGGCTTTCAAACATGTTGGACCAACCCACAGGAAAAAATAGAGTTTATATTATGACCCAGTACACACACATTTATATAAAACCATATAAGTAACTGAAATAAAAGTTTAATAAACAATTACTTATTTTTAGAGCAGGTACTCTTATTTTCTACTCTATGAAACTATTCTATTTGGTCAAAATAATTTTTAATCATAACTCACTAATGGGCTGTGACCACAGTTTGAAAAACAAGAACAGTTACAGTTAATCCTTCAATAGTATGAGAAAGCTCTCAGGGACTTCACTGCCTCTCGCCTTTCAAAAGGGCACTCGGTGTTTTGATTGTTTTCTCTCAGCACCAATGCACACCATTTGTTCTGAGTTAATTTACACTTACTTCTCTAAGTGTTCTGACGTTTTCTTTTGGTTCATTTTGTATACTCAGTTTGAATGAAAACTAGAGCAATAGGGACCTTTACTGTTTGACTCAGGTATCTCCTTTCATAGCCCCTCCTAGTATCTAGTACAGTATGTCCTCCAGCTGGACTGCTGAGAAACACTGTTGACTGTTAACACAATTGCATGGCCGTGCAGAAGGAATATAATTTGATTTGCTACACACAGAATTGAAAATGCAGACTTTTTCCTAATGGAAGAATTTTAGATTCTAAAACTGTTTGAAGCAAAGATTCAAATGCAAATATACTTTGCCCATGATGCTCTCAACCACTCAATCATTCTTTTGTTTATTCACTAATTCCTCAAATATTTATTGAGTGGTTACTATTTGTCAAGCATTGTTTCAGATGCTGGGCATACACAGTCCATGCCCTCAAAGAATGTGGGCTATGAGAACAGTGACAGGTTTTTTACAGGTCTGGTTTATCCTAACAGTTAAAGTGTCTAATTTTTATTTAGATTGTGCAGATTATTTGTATTTACTTTGTTTCCCTCCATGTCATTATATAATCTAAAATATGGTCTGATCTTTTAAAATTACCTTACCAAAAATGCAATCAGTACCATTCATATCACTCCTCATCCACTGCAAAATTTGGCCCTCAAGTGCCCAGAATTAGATTAATCATAATCCTTGGTTCATGAACTCTATAATCATTGGTCCATCTGAGACTCACTCACACTCATTCATTCACTCTATCTATCTATCTACCTACCTACCTACCTCTATCTATCATCTGTCTATCTAATCTACCATCTATCATCTATTACTCATTATCTATTTAATCCACCCATCCATCCATCCACCTACCTATCATATTCAAGTTGATCTATAGATTTAATATCTTACCAAATGCAACAATATATTATAAAGCTATTGTAATTAAGACAGCACTTAGGAGTGTCAATGGTCAGGGACATTGCTTTTTGAATTGAGCAGTGGAACAGAATAGAGGCACTGAAACAGTTTTGCGCCGTTTAGTATATGTCAGAGGGGATGTAGCAAATTACTGGGGAAAGGTGAGTCAATTCAATAAATTGAGCTGGAAAAAAGTATGGATCACCAAGAGTGACTACAACTGGATTAAGGGCTTAAATGTCAAAAACTGAACTTGAAACGTTTTAGAAGAAAATATAGGTGAATATCGTTCTAACCTCAAGGTAGAGAAGGATTTTTTAAACAAGATACCAAAGTGCTAATCATAAAGGAGGAGCCTGATAAATTGGGCTACTCTAAAATTAAGAACTCAAGCTCATCAAATCATCTATTTAAAAGATAGAAGACAAGTTAGAAACCAGGAAAAATATTTGCAGTGCACATAACTGACAAGGATCAGAATCAAAATTATATGAAGAACTCCTACAAATAAAAAATGATTAAAAAAACCCCGCTTTCCATCTATCCTCATCAATTTGCCCCAACTGCTCATTTTTCACTGGTTCTGATTTCCTCATCCAGCCAACAACAAACCGGATATTGTTTGAACAAGTTGCTCATTTCTACTTCTGTGCCATTTCCTTCAGCTGGAATACTTGTGCCACCACCAGG
>JAQZBX010109170.1:0-10478 GCA_029593785.1 Cabassous unicinctus
GAGCTGGACCATAGATGACGCCCTAGACTGGTGGAGCTGCCTGACCAAGGCCCAGGGACTGAGGCCTAGAGGAAGCCAAGGGCAGCTGGAAGAGCTGGACCATAGATGACGCCCTAGACTGGTGGAGCTGCCTGACCAAGGCCCAGGGACTGAGGCCTAGAGGAAGCCAAGGGCAGCTGGAAGAGCTGGACCATAGATGACGCCCTAGACTGGTGGAGCTGCCTGACCAAGGCCCAGGGACCGAGGCCTAGAGGAAACCAAGGGCAGCTAGAAGAGCTGGACCTGGGCTGAGCTGGCTGTTCCGGCCACCGAGGGGCTGACATCTGGGAACAGGCCTCGTCTTCAAGCAGAAATGGAGCCTGCCGAGGGCCTGGTGGCCTCACTGGGGCAAAAAGGCATAATTTTGAGTTAATACTGGCTCAGACGCAGCTCTACTCACTCATATCCTAGCGTGAGTCCTTTCAAGGGATGCCGGGCACCCTATTTTTATTTTATCTTATTTTTACCTAAGACTGAGCACACAAATTGACAAAGTACAGTGTCACATGCAACCAACCAACCAGTGGGAGCCAATCGCAACCTTTAAACAGGAGGGCAAAAAACAGAAAATAATCTTAGTAGTTGTGGGGGTACAAAAGACTTTTGCATGAGTCTTCTAGTTCCTACTGTTTCTAGGCAAGAAAGTTAGTCAGACTCATTACCTTTGAGGCCGAGTCATACCCTCACAGAAGCCTCTAATGCAATGTTTGAAAGCCCAGGGGACACTTGACAATGTCTGGAGACATATTTTGTTGTCACCGTGGTGGGTAACTGAAACTAACATCTAGTGGGTAGAAATCAGGGACGTTGACAAATCTTGTTCTAATGGATATAAGGGAGACCTGAGTTGGTGCTGAGGGAATCACAGGCCAATTGAGGTGGGAGAAAAAACAAACCTGGAAGTAGGAAGCAAGAGGGTACTGCTTAGAATAAATCCATACATTTAGGAAAAGCTGGCTAATTGGAAGAGAATGAAATCAAATGAAGAAATACTATTTATAGCAATTGCATAGTGTATTAGTCAACCAAAGGGGTGCTGATGCAAAGTAGCAGAACTCTGTTGGTTTTTATAAAGGGTAGTTATTTGAGGTAGAAGCTTACAGTTACCAGGCCCTAAAGAGTCCAACTCAAGATACCCTAAGAGGTACTTAATCACCCAAAGTCATTTGCCATGGGTTGAACAAGATGGCGGGTGATGTCTGTGAGGATTCAGCCTTCCTCTTCCTCTTAAGGCTCCATGGTCCCAGCTTCTTCCAATCTCAGCTGTAGGCTGGCGGAAGGCTCGTCACTCTCCCCAGGGCCTCTGCTGTGTCTATGGAGCTGTCTCTACTCCTCTGTGCTCTTCTCCTGTGTGTTTACTTCTGTGTGAGAGTCTGTTTTATCCTCACCAAGGGGGTGGGGACTCAACCCTGCATGCCCTAATGACATGGTCAAATAAAAGCCCTAATCTTGATTTAATAAAGTAAAAGTGAAGCCTCTGAATCTAATACACCCAGAGGAACAGACCAGTTTACAAAAACAATCCAATATCTATTAGAATTCATAAACAATACCAAACTGCACCCATAGTATAGAAGAGAACATAGATAATACTCACTAAAACATTTATAGAGGAAATATCATGTCTGGGTTTTCTTCAAAATAATTGTGTGTGGTGGCAGGGATAGGAGGTAGAGTGAGTGAATATACAGATGAAAGAAGATTGGCCAAGAGCTGATAATTGTTGAACCTGGGATGTGAGTACATAGTACTTCATTTTATTATTTTATTTTTGTCCATGTTTGAAATTTTCCATAATGAAACTTATATGCGGTGTGTCCCTGTGCCATAACCTACCTTAAACTAAGAGATAAACGAAATTTCTGAAAAATGGGCTCTACCTAAGGTATAAGTGCCCAACACACTCTACAGCAATATTTAAGGGAGAGGGCAGTCTGTTGAAAGCTGATGACTAGAGTACATGTCAATGACCAGTGTGGCAGCCATTCTGATTACTGCTCACAGACGGTTTCTGGCTTTCCACGGCCCCTTTGAAGTCAAGTGTGACCAGGTGAGTTTTTCTGGCCAGTGAAATGTGAGCGGACGTGGCACACGCGGTTTCCGGACAGAAGCTTAAGAGCCACCTTCTTTCGTCCCTCTGCCATAACGACCGACAACATTCCAGAGAGAGAGCTGCTGTCAGCCCGTAGCCTGACGTAGCTACCAAGCACAGAGACCCAGCTAATCTGCAGCGAAATGTGAGTGAGGAAAACACCTTCATTGTTTCAGCCACTGATATTTGGGGTTGATAGTGCAGTATCACCTAATCTATCCTAAAGGATGTACAAGCTGATGTTCAGAAAAGGGTTGCTGACTTAATGCATGTGTTGGGGGCCCCAGAAGTAGCTTCAGTTGCAGTGATTCACTGGGACTCACAAAACTCCAAAAGGCTGTTATGCTCATGATTGTGGTGTGGATGGTGGCTCGACACCATGAATGTAACTAACACCACGGAATTGTATGCCTGACCGTGGTTAAAATGGAAATGTTAGGTTGTATAGATATTACCAGAATAAAAGAATTAAGAATAACTTGAACCTGGATCTAGGAAAGCTTCTGGATTTAACTACAAGAAATCAAAGGGATAGAGGCACAAGGTACCTGACACCATGAGGAAGCAACCAGCCAATTCCATAATGTGGAATATTCTACAGGACAAATGAACTGGTTTCTCTAACAAATTAATTGCATGAAAGAAAAGGGGAGAGCAGATTACTATAGATAACAAGAGAATTAAGAGATGTAATAATAATAAAGTGCATGGTGTTGTCAAAGCATACTTTTCAAAAAGTTAAAAACATGACTCCATATATATAAAAAGTGAGGATGTTTCAAAGGGATCAGCCAAAGAGACTAGTCTGAAGAGAATTCAAGACACTGAAAATGCATGGGCACTGGGCATGGATCTTTTATAGCTCTACTGAACATCCATCCCATTTTCTACAAGTCTACATCTACCCTTAAAGAGTTGTAAAGTAACCTAAAATAGAAATTTTTTAAAAAAGGTACATACCCCTAGAGAATTAGTTTATCCTTGGGTGGACCTGTTAGAAAATGCTCTAGTGTCACACAGAAAGGACACACATCATTTTGCTAATTTCTGAGTTTGGGATATTTCTTTTTCTTAATAGTGTATACCTTGTTTGGATCACCAAACAAGACAACTATAAAAAGACATCTTTGAGAAAATCAGGGAATTTGAATATAGACTAAGTGTGAAATGATATTATGAAATTATTGAATAATTATATGAACAAATTTTGTTTGGTGTGATAATGACACTTTGGTTATATAAGCAAATATAATACCTATGTGTTACAAAGGCATACAGAAATATTTACAGGTGAAATGATATTAAGTCTTGGATTTGCTTTGAAATATTTTGGCTTTTTAAAAAAAATGCAAGGAGAGGAAATAGATGAAACCTAGCAAAATGTTGATAATTGTTGAAACCAGGTGATGTATACATGGTAGTCCATGATACCCTCTATTTTTGTGTAGATTTGAAAATATCCATAATAATTCATATATATATATATGTTTTAATAGTATTTATGGTGGTTTGGAGCTGTATGTGCCTCAAAAAAACATGTTCTTAAAAATTTTTTTTTTTAAAGATTTATTTATTTATTTATTTATCCCCCTCTTGCTGCTTGTGTTTTACTGTGTCCATTCGCTGTGTGTTTTTTCTGTGTCTGCTTATCTTCCCCCTTGCTGTGAGGTCCCGCTGCATCAGCCCACCGCGCCGCACGGGCCTGCTCTCACAAGGAGGCCCCAGGAAGCGAACCCGGGGCCTCCCACATGGTAAACGGGAGCCCTATCCATTGAGCCACACCCGCTTCCCGACATGTTCTTAAATTTAACCCATTCCTGTGGATGTGAACCCGTTGTAAGTAGGACCTTTTGATGAGGCTACTGCAGTTACAGTGTGGCCCAGGATGGGTCTTAATCCTCTTACTGAAATCCTTTATAAGCAGAGTGAAGTTTAGAAAGCAAGAAAGGCAGAAGCTGAAATCAACGGAAGCCTGAAGAGAAGGGAGAGACTAGCAGATGCTTCCGTGCTTCTTGCCTCATGACAGAGGAGCCCAGGATCACTGACAGCCGTCTTCAGGGAAAAGTATCGCCTGGTGATGCCTTGGTTTGGAACACTTTCACAGCCTCAGAACTGTAAGCTTGCAAGTTAACAAATCCCCGTTTAAAAGCCAACCCATTGGGAAGCGGGTGTGGCTCAGTGGATAGAGCCCCCGTTTACCATATGAGAGGCCCCGGGTTCGCGTCCCGGCGCCTCCTTGTGTGGGCAGGCCGGCTCGCGCAGCGCCGTGGGCTGATGCGGCAAGACCTCACAGCAAGGGGGAGATAAGCAGACACAGAGAAGACACACAGCGAATGACACAGCAGCACAAGCAGCAAGGGGGGGATAAATAAATAAAATAAATAAATCTTAAAAAAAAAAATTAAAAAAAATAAAAGATAAATAAGAAAATAAAAGCCAACCCATTTCCGGTATATTGCATTTCGGCAGCCTAGTAAACTAAAACCAGAAGGGAGAGGCCGCCATGTGCATTGCCATGTGATGGAAGAGCCCAGGACCAAGGACCACGGGCAGCCAGCCCCAGAGTACCAGTCTTCAGGAAGAAAGCAGCAACTTGATGACGCCTTGATTTGGGCTTTCCCTTAGCCTCAAACCACGAGCTAATAAATTCCCATTGTTTAAGCCAGCATGATATTTAGGAAACTAAAACAATATTCCATTGTAACAGAGGATTAAGAATTAACAAATAATTACGATTACTAAATCATTATATAGATGCCTTTGTACTGTTGTACTGAAAATAAAATAAACAGACTTTAAAAAAAGTGGAGGAAGTGGATGTGGCTCAAGTGATTGGGCTCCCCTGCCATGTAGGGGGTCCAGGGTTCGATTCCCAGGGCCTCCTGGTGAAGGCAAGCTGGGCCGCACAGGAGTCCTGGCCCACGCGGACAGCTGGCACAGCAAGATGACGCAACAAAAAGAGACACAGAGGAGAGACAATAAGAGACGCAGCAGACCAGGGAGTGGTGGCCTCTCCCCACTCCGGAAGGTCCTAGGATTGGTTCCTGGTGCCGCCTAAAGAGAAGACAATCAGACACAGAGGAACACACAGCGAATGGACACAGAGAGCAGACAACAGGAAGGGGGAGGGGGAGGGCATAAATAAATAAATCTTAAAAAAAAAGGGGGTGCAGAGCAAGCTTATCGAGCTGAAGCTGCTTTAATGCAGGAGCAGCTGCCTTTAGGGGGAGCTGGGGGAGCAGCTTACATGGCTGCTGGAGACAAAGGGAAGGCGTCTGGGGAAAGCGGAGGGATAGAGGGACATGATTCACGGTTGCTGTGGGGCTACGGGGGCCGTTTGGGAAGGGCGACCCTGAGGCCCCGTGCGTTACTTAGCACGGGATACTGTGGCCATCTGGTGAAGGCCAGCAGGCCCTGCTGGGGCCAGCTGGAACTCTGGGTTACAGTTCTTCCTCCCAGGCTGCGGCACGGTCCTTTTTTTAACAAATTAATTTTATTGGCACATATTGATAAAGCATAAATCCACCTAAAATGTACAATCAATGGTATTCAGTGTAATCACATATTTGTGCATTCGTCACATCAATGATTCTTAGAGCACTTTCGTTATTTCAATAATAATAGTAGTAATAAACAAAAAACAAAGCTCATCACCTCAGTCTCTCTATGCTTCCCCTGCTGCACATAGCTGCTATTCTGTTTCCTTCTCTCAATATATTGGTATTTACATTTTGTAAAAGTCGTATATATGTAATATCATGCATATTCGGGTTTTACATGAGGTTTTACTATCTTGAATGGTCCCATGTTACAGTTTTCAGCTTTCCTTCTGGAAAGATACAGGACTTCAGAAGTTCCCTTTCAGTAACTGTCATACTCATATAATAGCTCTGCTAGTCACAAACACCATGTGCTCTCATCATTTCTATTCGTTTCCAAAGATTTACAAACCACCTTTTTAACAATTCAGGGCAGGGTTGTGTTTTTTTTTATTTTATCAGCACCACAAAGGATTATTGGTTTGTCAGCTTGCTCCAGCTAACCTCTGTTTCTTCTTTATAATTCCATGGATAAAATGGAAGCTCAAGCAAAGCAAGATGGTCAGTAAAATCATCGATCATTCCAATCTCACAATATTATAAAATGGCAAAAAGCTAATACATGAACTTGCTGAAGCTGCTTGAGGGCCCACCTCCGTTAACGGTTACGTGGACCCCTGTGCCAGTCAGTGAAAACCGCGGACCCCTTACTAAGCCCACACTGCACTGTGTATTATTTAGTAAACACAACACACCCGCACCGACACGTCCCCACAAGGATAATGCTTTTCTGAAATTTCAATTCAAGCTCACAGACCCTCTGAAATCTTTCCAGGGACCCCTGGTTAAGAACCCCTGCTCTAGACTGAGCTCAGCCACGTGCATGCTCACTACCGGATGGTAATTCTAGATGGAGCTCCCCTTGTGTTTCCTCCTAGTGGGATGGGAACTACCCACCCACCTCGTTCTCTGTACCCCTATCCCAAATCCTTGTGGCAGACCCTGGTTTGCTCCCCCACCCCCTCCATCCAGCCCCTTAATGTTTGCTAGTGAAGGAGCCTGTGTCCAGCTCCACCCCAGTTATTCACTGGCACCCCGAAGTCATAAAATATTGGAATTTCTGCAGATCGTGGAGGAAGTGTTGGGCCTTGAGGCCACAGTGCTCCATTGCTTGCACAACCAATAAAACTCTGTCTTTGAAAGAGTGTCTCAGGAATTGGCTTTAAAGATGCAGCTGGAGCAAGAAACTGCTTTTGCTCGGTATCAATATTTCACATTCTGGAGTAATTGCACCATCACCACATGAGGTTTAAAATGCCTAAAAAATTTTAAAGTTGAATTTCTCGTTGTTTACTATACAATATGTTTTCACTAACTTTTGAAATAAAATGCATTTAATATAAAAGTCCCCAAATTTGAAAAACAAAATATTTAAAAAGATAATCAAAGTCATAAAAGAGATAGATTTGGCCTACTTCTTTCTGTTAAAAACCCAGCAGTTGATACTATTAGCATTCAAAGGTGCCTTTTATTTCCTTTCAAAAGGGACAGTTAAGCCTTTTTTTTTTTTTTACCCTGCAGCCAGTTCTTAGCACAAAAGCAGCTAGTTATTGTAGCATAAAAGTTATTTGTTCTTCATTACATAAGCCTCTGCTAGAAAACAGAAATACTGGCTTGAAACAGTTTAGTTCACTTAACTTCAAGCTTCCCCTTTAGAAACATCACTCATTCATTCCAGCTGCAAACCCCAACTATCCTTCACAGAGAAGATTCGAACAAGTTCTTCGCATCTTTAGCACTAGGAGCTTTGTATTTTTAAGTAGTTTCGATTGTTTCTTTGGAGGACATCTTTCCCAGCAGACTGTCCTTTTTAAAACCCCCGAGGTTTGTGAATCCTGTATTTCAGCTCAGTAGCTTCTCCTAGATTTCCAAGATTCACAGCACTGCAAAGCCATTTAATCATTTTTTTGTGGCAGCCCCTAGTTCTTGCGCAGGTCAAAGCAGAGCTGCTCAGGGAACACATGTGCTAAATCTTCTTGCTGGATTTAAGAGTTTCATTTCATATCCAGTGATCATATCACACCCTCTGGCCTAATACTTTTTCACTGTTCCAAGGGCTCTACACATATTACCTCATTTAACCCTCCCAACAGTTCTGTCAAGTCGATAGAATTATTAGCTCATTTTGCAGAGAGAGGTCATAGAGGTCGAGCAACTCTCCCAAGTCATGCAGAAAGTGGCAGAGAGGAGGATTTGAGCCCGTGGTGTCTGTATCCAAACCCAGACTCCTAACCAGCCCCACATGCTGCCTGGCTTTTATCTGGCGTGACCACAGGGCGGGGTGCTGGAGGAAGGGATGTTAACTCCGCTCTCAGATCCTGGGGGAGCCGGGGAGCCTCAGGGCCCACCAGCTGCAGGAGCGAGTGCCACCGTGGGCTGCTGCAGACCTGCTCGCAACTCCAGCGTGGGCTTGGAGTTCCCAGCGGCCCAGGAGCCATCTCCGTTGCCCTTCCGTGGACTTAGCAGCTGGGTCAGCCCTATCTGGTTTGGTGGGAGAAGGGAGTGCACGACAGACACCGCAGGCTTAGGAAGCTTCCAGAAAGGTCCAAGCAGAGATCACGCAATCAACACACATTTATGCCACGTGCAAGGAAATCAGGAGATGTCTCCACTCTCGTGGGACTTAATATGGGGGAGAGGGAGCTCCGGGGGGGGGGTGGTGGAAAATAAACACATGACAAAGAAGGGAGCAAATGCTCTCAAATGGTGACAAACGTGTGAAGATGAAGCAGAGGGCTGCACAGTGAGAAGTGACCTAGCCTGGGTGGTGGAGGAAGGCCACTGTGGATGCTAATTTGGAAAAAGACATGTTCGAGTCTTAACACACGTCCAGCAGGCTTGTCTTTGGATATGCTGATGTGAGCCCGTCTGGGATCCGGTTGAGGTGAGGCTAAGCTAAGGCGGGCCGGCCTTAATCCTACACAGCTGCCATCTTAAAAGCAGAGGACACCATGAAGCCGGAAGCCAGAAGCAGCGGGAGGCCCGGAGGGTGAGGACAGCCACCACCACAAGGCTCCGGGCTCCAAGCGTGGCCTTGCCAACATCTCGGCTTTAAACTTCCACCCTTGAGGCAGGTTATGCAGGGTAATGGAGGAGACGACACAACGTGGCCGGCAGACAACGTGGCCTCAAGGCCTTGCTGGGACCTTGAGTTAACCTTGAGGTCCCAGTTTCTCTTTCCAGGACCCGCCCCCTTGGCCTCACCATTGTCCCCCCCCATAGGTGGGGGTAACCAGCAAACGCTGAGGCCCCTTGTCCCCCCCCATAGGTGGGGGTAACCAGCAAACGCTGAGGCCCCTCCCCTTATCATAAGCAAGGAGGTGGAATAATTAACCGTCTGCACTCTGCCTAGAGCGGGCTGCGGTGTGTATTTCCGTCTTTCTCTCATTTCTCAGCAAGCTCAGTGCTTTCCCCCATTTCCCAAATAAATTCTTTTTACTGGCCTAACTAAACTGGCGTGTTCATAAATTCTTTCATGCATCATAACTAAGAACCTAGAGGAATCCAACGCTTCTCCATCTTCAGCCTCAAAACCTGGCACTGTAAGTTCCCACTGCTAAGCCACCAGAGTGTGGGATCTGGGAAACTAAGGCAGGCAACAAGTCCTCTCTCTCTCTCTCTCGTGTGTGTGAGCGTGTGTGTGGAAATTAAACACATGACAACGAGCAAGGTGCTCTCAAATGGTGACAAATCCAAGATGAAACAGAACACGGCACAGTGGAGAAGTGACCGGGCCTGGGTGGTGGAGGAAGGTCTTTCTGAGATGCCAATCGGCGAGACATGACTCATGAGACGGGGTCAGTCGTGGAAGCGGCAGAGGCAAACGTCAGGGTGCAGCACGGGGACTGCCATCCTGGCCGGTGCCCCAGGCCCTGCGGACGCCTTCCTTGTGTGCGGGGAAGACGCCAGGGGGTTTTCAGCTGGAGAATGGGGGACTCTGGCTGCAGGTGCAGGGGGGCCTTTGGGGGGGCGGGCACCCCAGGCTCCGGGGGAGGCCAGGAGCACTCCCACAGCTGTCTCCCCAGAGCAGCCAGCTGGAGGATCTGGGATGTGCGGACAGCAGCCCCGAGCCCAGGTCCTGCAGCCTGGCCCGGCAGGCAGCGAGGGGCGAGGTCTGCCTCTCTCCAGGCCCGGGGGCCGCAGGATTGCGCTGGACAAAGGGAGGAAAGGCTGCGGGGGGCACGGATTTCTCCTGAACACCCCACCACGCACGAAACCCGGAGCGCCCCTCAAATTCCCTCGGCCCCTGGAGGGGAAGGGAGGCCGGACGGGTCCTAGGACTTCGGGCCTGGAACACCCGGTCAGGAATACGCCCCCTCACCCCTGGAACCCAGGCCTGGCCCGCCCAGGCGGCGGGGTGAGGGGCTGGCGCCGGGGAGAGATCAGAAACCCTAAGCACCGCCAGGCCCACCCTCCTGATCAGGAGACCCCCAAGCAGAGGCCGGCTGCCCGGGGAGGCTGGGGTTTTCCGCGCGGTGCCCGGGACCCGCTTCCGGCCGCGAGGCGCCCCTGCGGTTTCCGAGCTCGGCGCCCACCCCGCCCCCTCCTGCCGCGGGGGCGGTCCCGGGGTGCCTTCCGCAAGGCCCCTACGCGACTTTGCTCTGGGCCCCCGGGATCTGCTCGTGGGGCCCCGCCCCGCCAGGAAGCGAAGGGAGGCCGCGCTGGGGGCGGGCGCCAGGCTGAGCCCGGGCGGAGGGGAGGGGGCGTCTGCACCGCACAGCCCACGCGCGGACCCGGCTGCGGCAGCC
>JAQZBX010109171.1:0-10487 GCA_029593785.1 Cabassous unicinctus
CTTTGGTGTTCTATGAGATCCTACTGAGGTATGCATAAGTATTACCTCTGGGATGACCTCCCGACTCTCTTTGAAGTCTCTTAGCCACGTGAACTAATTTCTCTTTACCTTTTCCCCCTTTTATTCAAGGTCTTTTTCCGATTGTGTTGCCAGTTGGCACTTGGTATTAATCCCTCATTGCCAGGGAGGCTCATCCCTGGGAGTCATGTCCCACGTTGGGGGGAAGGTAATGCATTCAAATGCTGAGTTTGGCTTAGAGAGAGGCCACATTTGAGAAACAAGGAGGCTCTCAGGTGGTAACCCTTAGGCCCCCCATAACAGTAGGCTAAGTTTCAATTAGAAGAGCAAATACTCATAAGGCTAGTCCTCAATAACAAGAACCCATCAGTGGGCCATCCTCTTTTGCCAGAGATACTACAATTTTACAGAGGTAAAAACTGCATGGTATTGGTACAAGAATAGACATACTCACCAATGGAACAGAATTGAGAGTTCGTATATACATCCTCGTATTTATGGTCAGCTGCTATTTGACAAGGCCACTAAACCCACTCAATTGTGAAAGAATGGTCTCTTCATCATATGGTGCATGGAGAACTGCATATCCACATACAAAAGAATGAAAGAGGATCACCATCTCACACCATATACAAAAATTAACTCAAGATAGATCATAGATCTAAATATAAAAGCCAAGATTGTAAAGCTCCTGGAAGATAACATAGGGAAGCATCTATGAGAATTTGTAGTAGGAAATTATTTCATAAACTTTACACCCACAGCATGAGCAATGAAAGAAAAAATAGACAAATGGTACCCCCTCAAAATTGAAAAGTCTTGTGTTTTAAAGGAGTTTGTGAAGAAAATGAAAAGTCAGTCTACTCAATGAGAGAATATATTTGAGAAACATCTATCCCATAGTGGCCTAATATCCAGCATATATAAAGAAGTCTTTCATCTTGAAAATAAAAAGACAAAGAACTCATTTAAAAAAAATCGGCAAATGATTTGAACTGACACTTCTCCAAAGAAGAATGGTTAAAAAGCATATGAAAAGATACTCAACATCAATATCCATTAGGGAAATGCAAATCAAAACTACAATGAGATATCATCTTACACCTATTAGACTTGTGACTATTAAAAATCAGAGGACTACAAGTCTTAGAAATGATGTGGAAGAAAGGGAACACTTATCCACTGCTGGTAAATGTAGAATGGTGCATCCATTGTGGAGGATAGTTTGGTGGTTCCTCAGGAAGCTATATATAGAACTGACATGTGATCCAACAATCCCACTGCTGGGTTTATACCCAGAAGAATTGAAAGCAAGGATGCGAATAGATATATGAACACCCATGTTCAAAGTGGCATTATTTACTATTACCAATGGTTGAAAGCAACCCAAATGTCTATCAATAGAAGAATGGATAAGCAAGCTGTGGCACATACATGCAATGGAGTACTACTCAGCTGTAAGAAGGAATGCAGTATTAACACACAGCAGAACATGGATAAATTCTGAAGACCTTAAGCTGAGCAAAGCAAGTCAGGCTCTGAAAGACAAATATTACATGACATTGATATCATTTAAGCAAATTGAGCAGACTCACAGAGCTAGGATCTGGAAGATAAGTTTATAGGAGACAGAAATGGGTAGAGGGTGGTCAGTCAATGCCTGTATCATCAAAGTCTATGATAAGGTGGAAGGGTATAACTGTGCAGTAGATGAATGCGATAGTGGTGCAGTGATTTAATTGGATTCTGCAGAGCTGGTCCTCAAGGGCGATTAGAATGGGAGGTAGGGTTGGACTAGCCATGAAACTGGGGAAGTGTTGCAGGAAGGAGCATTTGAACTCTGTGGATTAGCTCATTTGTGGTTAAAACTACAACGATGGGAATGTTCATTCAGCAAATATGGCACTGGTTTTTTACTGGTGTAAAGTGTTGGATGTGGAGAGGTATATAGGACAGGTTGCAACTGCGGCAAGCTCCTTTGCAATACATAAGTGTTCATTATGTCACAGTGTGTTATATCAGTGGGTGGAGACCCACAAAATAATCAAGAAAATATCAAACTTCCCTTTTGGGGAGGCCTGCTATGCTCTCAATTAGAGGGACAAGAATTATTTGAGAACATAGGCAGTGCCTACTGAAAGAAAACAGACCAATATATAAAGCTCCCAATACTATTGCAGGGAACTATGAATCTTATTCTTCAAAAATTGAACTTAGTGATTACCATAAGTTCTGATGGGAAGGGGAGGGAAGAATAGAATAGGTGGAAGGTAGGACAATTTAGTGCATTAGAATTGTTTAGCATGATCTTGCAATAACAGATATATTCCACTTCAAATTTTGGCAAAACCTATAAAAGTGTATGATCCAAAATGTGAACCATAATATAAAGTAGCAATGCTTCAATATTTGTACATCAATTATAACAAATGTACATTGTGCATGTATAAGGGAGAGGGGGAAAGGGGGAGGACTTTGTGTGTATGGGAATCATCTGTATTCTCTATGTGATGTTTCTGTGTCTTAAAGCTTCTTTGAAAATAAAATGAAAAAAATTAGACACTGGGGGAATATATGGAAGAAAATATCACTGTACATACAGGACAACAGCTCTAACAGTGAAGAAAGACACAGTGTCTAAAATATTTTCTATTACTTCAAATATTTTTTGTATTTATGGATCATTTTTTAAATTATCATTTCATTTCCTTATTAACTGAATTTTCAATCTTGGTTTACAAGTTTCAAGTTTAGTTAAGTCCTCATATGGCTCACTATCACCTGGGAGATTGATTTCCAGAGGCTTGGAATTCCCAGAATCAGTTTCTGTTTACTTTGTGCCCAACAGTTCAGTCTTCAGCTTATCTTGCTCATCTAACATTTTGCTATAAGCTGTAAGGATAATCCAAGTTGCATTGTCCAAGTTTACTTTGGAAAGTTCTTCTGCTAAATGCCCAGGCTTGCCATTTTCAAATTCTGTCTTCAATAAAACATCAGGAGTTACTCTTGATAAGTTCTCTGTGTCTTTAAAACATGAATCACCTTTCCTTCAGTTTCCAATATTAGTTTCATCATTTACTTCTAAAGCAACATAAAAAGTCTGTTTTGCATCCATATTACCATCAACAGTCTCTTTAAAGCACTGTAGGTATTTTCTACCAAGCATCTCACAATTCCTCCAAAAAATACCCCTTACCCATTTATAAAACTGTTCCAACATTTTGGTAATTTCAAAAGCACTTCCGCACTCCTCAGTACTAAATTCTGTATTAGTCAGCCAAAGGGGTGCTGATGCAAAATACCAGAAATCTAATGGCTTTTATAAAGGTATTTATTTGGGGTAGAAGCTTACCATTACCAGACTGACCATAATCATTAGTTACTGTCCTCACCAAAGTCTATTGCCCCTTGTAGGAACAAAATGACTGCCGACATCTGTGAGGATTCAGCCTTCTTGGGTTCTTCTCTTCCTAGGATTTGCTTCTCCCCAGGCTTACCTCCTCTGCTTTCCCCACAAGGTCAGCTATGGACTATGAGGCCCTATAGGCTTTGCCTCTCTCCACAAGGCCAGCTGTAGACTAACAGGAGCATGGCTCTGTCTCTCTCCTGAGGATTGTGCTGTGTCTAACAGCCATCTTTATTCCTCTGTGTTCTTCTCCTGTGGTTGCACTTCCCAGGCTCCAGCTAAAAACTCAGCATCAGAATTCCAACTCTGTCCTTTGCCATGTCTTTTATCCATAAGAACCCACCCATGAAGGGGTGGGAAATCAATGCCCTACTGACATGGCCCAATCAAAGTCCTAATCATAATTTAATCATGCCTGGAAGAACAGACCAGTTTACAAACATAATTCAGTATCTATTTTTGGAATTCATAAATAATACCAAACTGCTATAAGGTGTTTCTGATGTTTAAAAATTAAAGAGAATTTTGGAGATTAGGTAGATAGTAGATTATCTTTCCATAAGATGATAAAAATTTCTAAGTTTAGCTATCCCAGAGTTTGGCCTCTCTTAATCATGAGCAAATTTTCAAACTTGGTTCAATTGATCCTTTTATGGAAAGAATGCTTCTCACCCAAAGAGTGTTTAATGTGGCTTTATGTCTTTGTTTCTAAGACTGTAAAATAAAGGGCTTCAGCATGGGAGTGACCACCATGCACACCACTGAGGCTATTGCATTTGCCCTGCAGTTTGGGGTAGCAGTAGAACTAAGATACACTTCAAGACCTGTACCATAAAACAATGTCATAAGTGAGAGGTGAGACCCACAAATAGAAAATGATTCATTGTTGCCCCCAGCTGTTAAAATTCTCAAAATGTAGGAACAAATCATAGAGTAAGAGAAAAGGACCCTGTGAGTAGAATACCACCCATAAGTACAGTTCCAATCTACATCATCAAGGGGTTGATGAAAGTTTAAGAGCAAGCAAATTTCACTATCTGATTAAGACCACAGAGAAAGTGGGGGTTTTCCAACTCTTTACAAAAAGATAATCATGAAACCAATAAGGCATGTAAAAGAGATTCAAGGTCACTCAATTCCCAGGATGCCAGCAGGAGGAGGACACAGAGCCAGGGGTTCCTGATGACTGTGTTTTGCAGGGGGTGACAGATGGCCAAGAAGTGATCATAGGACATCACAGCCAAGAGTAAGTTGTCTAATATTACAAAAAATCATGAAAAAAATGCATCTGGCTCAGACTGTTTTAATAACTTATGATTTTGCTTTCTGTCCAGAAGTTCAGCAGCATTTTTGGATCAGTAGTGGGGATGAAATAAATATCACTGATAGACAGGTTAGAGAGGAAGAAGTACATGAGTGTGTTGGAGGTGCGGGTCTGAAATGATTGTCAGGATGATGAGCTGATTCCCCATGAAGCTGATCAGGCATAGAATCAGAAACATTCCAAAAAGAAGAGACTGAACTTCTGTATCTCCTTAAATACCCAGGAGGATAAATTCTGAAACACGTGTTTGTTTTTCTGATTCCACATACTCAATGAAACTGCTGTAAAGGAGATCATAACAATGCAAATTTAGCCACAATCAGTGGCCAATTTATCATAAATGCTGCCATAAATTATTTATATATTATTGACTATATATTATCAAAAATTTTCAGGCAAAAAAATGCTCCTCCTTCTCCTTGAGGCTTTTGATGACTAGACATCTTAGCCATAATTGAAGACAATCTTGCAAATCAATATTTTACACTACAAATTCTATCAGATTTATTTTAATGTACAGTCATTATGATCAGTCATTTTGGATGCTGTGATGAAAAATTTGGGTTTACGGGTATTGGTGATGGAAGCACAATATTTTGAATATAGGTAATATTACAAAACTGTCCACATGAAAATGATGAAAATTGGAAATTTTGGATCATATGGGTCATATTGGCTACTACAATAAAAATAAATAAATAAATAAATAAACAAATAAATAAATTCCAACTTCATGGCCTGGACAACACAAAGTTGTTATGATGCCATTTCTTCCCAACCTTATGAGTATGTTCAACTCAATTTCATTCTAATTGGCAGGATGTCATTTTGTGGATATTGATGAACTAATTCTAAAGTTTATGTGGAAATGAAAACACCAGATAGCCCAAATAACAATGAAGAAGAAGTACAAACTTGTAAGAACCATGCTCTATGATTTCAAAAGTTAATATAGAAACACAATAATCAAACAGTATTGTATTGGTGTAATAGACAAATAAACTAAAGTTAGAACACTCAGAGATGGACCAATACAAATGTAGTCAACTTATTTCTCACAAAAGAGCAAGTGCAATTTCATGGAGAAAATGTGGCCTTTTCAAAATTGGTGCTGGAACAATGTGATACACACATGCTAAACAAAGAAGGAACTTAGGCACAGGTTGTATACAATTTACACAAATTAAATGAAAATGAATCATACAAAATAAAATTAAAATGCAAAGTAAAACTTCTAAGAAAATATACAGCCTATAAACTTCAGCGAAAAGTATAGGTTTAAATAGAAGGGACAGATGAGTCATCTGTAGGGAAGACATAATTGAGTCCAACTCTGTCACTCTCAGGAGCACAAACTCCAAAGTATGTCCCACTGGCAAGGCACCAATCTCTGGAACTATCTGCCCTGACCATAGGACCTGGGTGTCTCCAGAGCCCTCAGGAACTCCACTATTTGGGGTAGTATGAGACTCTAGTCTTTGGGCTGTCCATGTGCCAGCTGGGCCTGGAACCTCAGTGGAGTTGCAACACCTACTCTACAGCTCATTGGACTCCCCCAGGACAACTAACAAGAAGATGATGATGAATAATAGCCATCCCAAGGAACAGAGAAAGTCTGCAACTGCAAGTAAGATTGTCCCATCCATCTGCCCCATTGGATGAAAGCCCCCTCTCAATTAGAGGTGGAGTGGACATAACAATCCCAGAGTCCTCAGATTGGGGAAAGAACTATGGACTAGAGTGGACTTACTGGTATTCTACTAGAGACATATTGTGTTTCTAGCAATGGAAGAAATTACAACATTGATGTGGTGCCTGTGACCACTGGAGGCTGTGGGGACAGGGAGAGGGAAAAACAATTGTAATATGGGGGCTTTTTCTGAACTTGGGAATCATCCTGAATGACATTGCAATGATAGATATAGGCTATTTTATATCATCACATAACATGCAGAACTGTGTGGGAGAGAGAGTGGACTACAATGTGAACTATGGTCCATGTTAATGGCAAAGCCCTAGGATGCATTTATCAATTGCAATGAATGTGCCACACTAATGAAGTATGTTTATGTGGGAGGGTGTGGGATCTGTGGGGAATGGGGCATATGGGAATCCCTATATTTTTTGTACAACATTTATGTAACCTAAGTATCTTTTAAAAAATAAAAAACAATAATTATAAAAAATATATATATAAGATTACATGACTTGGTGAAGAGCTTTTAAATATAGAAGCATCCATGATAGAAGAAAATTTATGAGTTAGATTTATTCAAATGCAAAACTTTTACACTGTGAAAGACATTGATAAGGGATTGAAAAGAAAATCCACAAATTTGGAGAAAATATTTACAAAACACATCTGAGAAATTATTTGCTCCAAATATACAAAGAACTGTTTACATCCCAAAATATAAAAGCAAATGCCTAATTTTAAAGTGGTCAAAAGATCTGAACCGAATCCAAAACTAAAGAGATATACATTTCACAAATAAGCATACCAAAAGAAGCTCAGCATCATTTGTCATTAGGGAATTGCAAAATTAAAATAGCAATGATATATCATCACATGCTTATTAGAATAGCTAAAAACCTAAATACTGACAATACCAATTAGTGGTGAGGATGTGGAGCAATACAATACATTCATTGTTAGTGAGAACACAAAAAAGTACAGACAATAGATATTTTGCAAATTTCTTGTAAAACTAAACATAGTCTTACCATACAACCAGCAAATATGCTCCCTTGTATATATGTGGTGGTATGAAAACTTAAAATTCACACACAAAAAAACACACATGACTGTTTATGGCAGTGGTATTTATAATCTTAAAACCCTGAAATCAACAAAGATGGCATTCAGTTGGTAAATAAATAAATATACTGTGCTATATCTATACAATGGAACATAAATCAGTGAGAGACGGAAATGTCCCATCTAGCCACAGGAGGCCGGGAAGACTCTCAAATGGCCATTGTTAATTGAAAGAAACCAGTCTAAAAATGTTACATGTATGATAGCATTTCTATAACTTTCTGGATAAGGCAAAACAATAGATGATAGAATAAGCACTGGTTGCTAGGAGATTAGAGAGAGGGAAGGAGAATTGAGTAGCTGAAGAAGAGGGGAATTTTTAAAGGGATGAATCTATTCTGTATAATAATGTTAATGTTAATCGTAGACAAATGACATCATATATTTGTTAAAACCCACTGACCTTGACAAGACAAAGAGTGAACCATCTGTATGTAAATAAAAATTCATTTACAAGTTCAAGATAATTCCAGGATAGAATGAAAAATTGCAAAAATTTGTAGCTGTATTACAATTGTATGTCATGCCCTTGCAGGAGGGAATGGGGAAAAGGTGTTGAAAGAAGTAATATTGGATATGAATGGAGTCTATAAAATGAAGTCAAAACAAACTTGCGTAAATACTTTAGTTGATAAAAGTGTATCCCATCAGGGTATGAATAACAATTCTAATAATTATATACATGTACATTGAAATTAAGCATTTAATAGATGGAAGACTGATGGGGGAATAGATTCTCATTGTGAAGTGGGAGGTTACAGATAAGCAAGGGGAGGAGGCTAAAATATTCTATGAGATAATGGTTTAGAATTAGACACTTCACTATGAATTCATGTGTAGGTGAATATAGATAGAGAGGCTTGTATGTAGAGATATTTGTAGATGTGTATATCTAAAACACAGTCCACAGAGAGAGCCTAGAGGCCCCAGTAGCAAGGATAAAAGATAATGTCTAGACTTTCAAATTTAACTCCATTATCCAATAAGAGTCTTCTTGGAGAAATAGCTATATCTAGGAAAGAAATAGTCAAGAAATACCTGGAGCATCATGCAGTATCAAAAATTAAACAAGTGCTAGAATAAACTCCTCAATGATGGGGTTATAGTAAAGAGATACAGGGTGCAGCTGAAAGAGTTTTTATGGTCAAAATTGGAAGAAATTGAAAAACAACAAATAAGGTAGTATTCTATCACAGCCCAAATTATAAATTGAATGTGTTGAGACCATTCTGATATTAATAAATTATTAAATAAATAAGAGACAAACTTTCTGTGCAGAAGTATTCTAATAATTTATATAGCTATTGCTCTTCCAAGGCAGTGAAGCATAACTCCCACTCCTGATATATGAGCTACACCTTGCAACTTCTTTCCAAATATCATATATAGAAAGGCAGAGAAATGAGGAATTTTATAGTGGGGGAGCCTGCAAACACTGTTGATAAAGGTCAACTTCAACATTGATAAGTCAGGTGGATAGGATGAACCCTGTGATAAAAATGGCACTTAATCCCTGGTGTCTTCCTCCAAAACCCCATATACCCAATCTAATCATGAGGAGAACATCAAAGTTCAACTGAGGGACACTTTACAAAATACCTAACCTGCACTCCTCAAAACTAATCAGGACATCAAAAACAAGGAGATAATGCATTCATATCCTGAGTCTGGCATAGATAGAGCCCACTTGAGCAACAAGGAGGCTCTCAGGAGGCAACTCTTAGGCACCCCATAACAATAGGCTAAGTTTCAATTTCAAGAGCAAAGGCTCATAAGCCTAGTCGTCAATATCAAGGGTCCATCAGTGGATCATCCTCCTTTGCCATTCATTGCCCCTGCACTTGGGGGACTGTTGCTGCTTTCTTAGAGAATGTTGCAGAGCTCTCCAGGATGAGAATTCAGTATTCTCTCGATTACTGTGTGAGTCTCCACCCACTGTGACAATGCCCCATGAATATTTGAATATATTTAAATACCTTGTATGTATGCTTAGGAGAACTTCCTCCCATGCATACCCCATCACCCCCTACACCAATGATCTTCCCCTGCCCCAGTTGTAACCCTTCTGTGATCCAAAGCTTCTTCAAAAATGAAAACATTACAGTAGCCAAATACAATTAATAGGATGTCATCATCCTAGAATCCTCAGGATATGGGGAAGAGCTACAGACTGGAGTGGACTTACTGGTGTTCTACTATAGACATATTGTGATTCCAGCAATGGAAGAAATTACAGCATTGATATAGAGCCAGGGGCACTGGAGGCTCTGGGGGAAGGGAGAGGGAAAAACATTTGTAATATGGGGACTCGTTTTGGCACTTGGGAATTGTCCTAAGTGACATTGCAGTGACATATATAGGCCATTTTATATCATCACATAACATGCAGAACTGTGTGAGAGAGAGTGTAGACTACAATGTGAACTATGGTCCATGCTTAATGGCAAAGCCCCAGGATGTGTTTATCAATTGCAATGAATGTGCCACACTAACAAAGGATTTTTATGTGGGAGGATGTGGGAAGTATGGGAAGTGGGGCATATGGGAATCCCTATTTTTGTGTGTAACATTTATGTAATCTAATTATTTTTTAAAAAATAAAAAAGTTACCACTAACTATCAATTAAAAAAGAAAATAAAACAAGGAGAGTCTGAAAATTTATGGCCAGAATGAAGGTCCTAAGAGTTTATGACAAATAAATGTGGTATTGTGTAAGGCAGATGTTAATAGGGGAAAGTAGGTGTGGTGTATATGGAAACTCTCTCTACTACACTTGCATTTCTTCTGTAAATCTAACACTGATCTAAAACTTTAAGTTTATTAAGAAGGAAAAATATTCATGAAATGCAAAAGCTTAGGAAACAGCAAACTCTTAGCTTCATTCCAGATGCAACAACATGATTTGCAACAGAATATCACA
>JAQZBX010109172.1:0-10488 GCA_029593785.1 Cabassous unicinctus
GCACTCAATCTCTTGCGCCACCTCAGCTTCCTGGTCTGCTGCGTCTCTCAGTGTCTCTCCTTTGTGTCTCTTTTTGTTGCATCATCTTGCTGCACTATCTGTCCGTGCGGGCCAGCATTCCTGTGCAGGCCAGCACTCCTGCACGGGCCAGCACTCCTGAGTGGGCCAGTTCTCCACCTGGGCCAGCCTACCTTCACCAGGAGGCTCCAGGAATCGAACCCTGTACCTCCTGTATGGTAGACAGGAACCCAACCGCTTGAGCTACATCCACTTCCCTGATTTTCTTAATTTAATTTGAATCTATATAAAACCAAAGCTATTCAGAATATGTACTAACCCAAATTCAGTTAATTGGCACAATCCCTTTTTTTTCAGAAAAACTTTAATATGGATTTAATTTCTCAAATGAAGATTCTGACTTTGCTATTCATGACTTTTAAATTTTACAGTAATCACCACAATAATTTATAATGATAATAACCATTAACAGTTTATTAACCCAGATTACATCATTTTACTCTCCACAATAAACCTTTGATTAAGGTTTCATTATATCCCTTTTCTAGATGGGAAACTAACACTTAGGAAGGATAATTAATTTTGCCCAAGATGCTCCAACTAGTAAATGGTAGAACCTAGAATTTGAACAGGTTTTCTGACTCAGTATTCCCTACACTGTCACACACTGTTTCAAAATTAGGTTACCCCTACCGGCCATAGAAAAGCAAAGAATGTAGCCAATGACACTCTTTGTAATTTTTAAATGTAAACTGTGATAACCTGTATTTTATAGCTCAAACCTCCTATTCATTCATTTTCAAGCAAATTCAGCACTATTTAAATTGAAGAACTCAAAGCTATAATTTGAAAGCCATCAATCATGGTAATTTGAGATACTATTATAGCCTATCACTCTTGCCAGTAATTGATAGAAAATGGTCCTACCATTGCCATTCTCAGGCTGAATCTCTTTCGCTTCATTAAAGAACCGGTATTCCACTTTTAATAAGAGGGAGAAAAATGAATTTTAAAAAAGGAAACCGAAAGTGTAGACTGTACTTACTATTCATTTATTGAACAAATTTTACTGAGTACCAACTATGTGTAAGACATTGTGTCAGACTATAAGGATAGGTAATGAATACATACAGCATGCCTTCACTGGTGAAGCATACAGTGTACTGGAACAGCCAGGCCAGAAACAAATAATCAGGCAAGTCAATATATCATTATAAACCACAATTAAGTGCTATGAGAGATTAAAACAGAAAAACCTAATTTAGATTTAGATTGAGTGATTGGTGGGAATAGGGAATGGGAAGCAGAGATTTTCCTGTAAACGTGACATTTAATGGGAGAGATAAAAGATGAGCAGAAGTTAGGATAAATAAAAGACCATTGTGACTGAGCATAAGAAACAAGAGTGGAGTGATTGATAAGATGTGGGAGTGGAAGGTAGGAGCCAGATCATGGAAGATCTGTGGATCATGTTAAACATTACAAGTTTAACCTAAGTGCAATGGGAAGAAAAGGGAGGGTTTTATTCATAATCAGATTCTATGTTTCAGAATGATTACTCTGGCTATTCTATGGAAAAGGATGGAAACATTGGTGGAGGAAGGAAAACCAAGTAAGAAATTACTTCAGTTGTACTGAACTGTAGAAGTGATAAAGAAAAGAACTGTATTGAAACCTTATATATTTGGAGGTAAAAAACAGAACTTGATGACAGAATGCAAGTGCGGTGTACAGGAAAAAACAGGTGATGGGTGACTTGAGTGAGTAGATGGAGGTGATATTTTCTTAAATGGAGTAAAATGGAGGAGCAGATGACAGGGAAAATCAAAACTTCAGTTTTGGAAAGGTAAAAGTAGGGATGCTTATAAGAAATTTCAAGTGGAGATGAAGAATAGACAGTTGCATATTTAGGTCGAGAGTTTAAAAGAGCACACAAGAGCTAGAGATAAAAATTGAGAAAATAGAGAAAATAAACATGTCCTAAGAAAATGGGGGTATGAATCCTCAGAAATAGTGGGCAATAGTAAAAATAAGCATTGTTTTAAAATTATGAAAAGATACCTTAATACCATTCCCCATTCACATAAAAAGAATATATTCTAGCTCAGTTCTTGATTAAAGGTAACAAACATAAGCCAAAAGACCACATAATTACATAATTTCTCTTTTCACGCACTTAGTTAATCTTTATATATTACTTACAAGTGAATTACTTTGACCCTAAACAAGGTAGTGAAGAATGAGTGCTTTACTTTCTATGGCCATCTATCTTCATGAAGCAATAATGTGAGCAAATACAAAGATACACTAATTAGGGAAGCGGGTGTGGCTCAATCGATAGAGCTCCTGTTTACCATATGAGAGGCCCCGGGTTTGCTTCCCAGGGCCTCCTTGTGAGGGCAGGCCGGCCCGCGCAGCACGGTGGGCTGATGCAGCAAGACCTCACAGCAAGGGGGAGATAAGCAGACACAGAAAAAACACACAGCGAATGGACACAGAGAACACAAGCAGCAAGGGGGGGAAAATAAATAACTAAATAAATCTTTAAAAAAAAAAAAAAAAGATGCACTAATTAAGAGAAAAAGAGACCCTTGTTTATTAGAGCTACACTTTGTTTCCATTTAATTCAATGTGTCAGCTCAGTTAGCTAAAGTATATTGTTATTAAGATAGTTCCGTAATATCTCTATGAATAAAACCTAAATACCCCAAAAAAGTAACTTTGTGACCAAGATTGCAACACTAATTCCAAGTAGCTATCTCACAAATAAGTTCTAGATTTAGAGGGAAAATCATGTAAAAACATGAATGTCTCAGTAAGAACCACAATAAGAAGAAAATTGCCTTACCTAGCTAGTTGTTTGAGCTGAAAAAACCTTAACATATCTAAAAAATATCAAATGTTGAAAAATTGAAATCTAATGTAAGGTGAAGGTTTCCATTTTCTCTTCAAAAGTAATGTTCAAATATTATGTCACTGTTGCAGTTGGGTAGTTTGATGTAATTATGAATTCCAAAAATATAATTGGATCATGCTTGTAAACTGATCTGTTAATATGGGCATGATTAAGTTATGATCAGGGCGTTGACTGGCCACGTCAGTAGGGCGCTGAGCCCCACCCCTTGGTGGGTGGGGAATCGAATATAAAAGGTAAGGCAAAGGACAGAGGAGCAGGTTTTGAATAGCAGTTTTGATGTTGGGGAAGAAAGCCCCAGGAGAAGAGAAGCAAGCCGTTCGCCTGATTGTCTACAGCTGACCTTGTGGAGGAAACAGGAGCTAAGCCCGGAGAGAGAAACAGCCCCTGGAAGAGAGGAACCCCAGAAGCCTGAACCCTGGCAAACGTCGGCAGCTGTCTTGCTCTAACACGTGGCAATGGACTTTGGTGAGAGAAGAAACAAAGCTTTATGGCCTGGTATCTGTGGACTTCTACCCCAAATAAATACCCTTTATAAAGACAAACCCATTTTTGGTATTTCACATTAGCACCCCTTTGACTGACTAATACAGTCACCTTCTTAGAAAATGTCTTAACATTAACTGGCAAAAATAAGACAACAAAGAAATACATGAAAATAGCACAATATTTACACCCACAAAATTTTACTTATGGTAACAATTCTAATGGGCCAGACACATGAATAGGAAAGAAATAAGTAGCATATAAAAGAAGCCTCAAAGAATACCACCAGGGTGACGTCATCAACATGGTGACTAAAGACATCCCCTGGGAAAGTCTTCTCTTAAAATCAACTAATAAAAGGACAAATCCCACTTGCTTGGAATTCTGGAGTAGGATAGAGACTGGAGAAGAATTCCATAAACTCTGAATTGAAGAAAAAGAAAACACCAAAATCAGGTAGGAGATTTCCATCCCAAGAAAGCCAGTCCAGACCCCTCCCCCTCACTCAATCTTGCACAAGTTGGGAGTCGCACAGAGGCAACATGGTGTGGGTCCCTCCTGCCACGGATGCAGATTATAGAGACACTCACAACAGGGAGTTAGATCCCCATGAATATCCAGGCATGGAGACCAATTTCACAGAGAGTCAAGGGATAACACAAGCGGGTGAGGAATGCCACATATAAAAGTGCCCCCAGGGAAAAAAGAGCCCACAGGAAAACTGCTGACAAGAGGTGCATACAATCAATCCAGTCTTCGTTTGCTGGACCACAAAAGCACAAAACAGACCTTTCTGGATTGATCCCATTTGACTCACCAGAGCAAAACTGCCTAAAGGGAAGAAACCAGAGGCATACAGGACTTAAAGGAAAAAAATAAGGAAGGGGAGAGTGAACTGGTGTAAGTCAAGATGGGTTTCAGAACTGGAAAGTGTCATGAAAAAAGGGCACTAAGTGAGGGAGAGAATTGAAATAAATCATAGGAATTGGGGAGGAAATTCTGCACAAAAACAGAAGAGAATAAGACACCCAAGAGAAGGAACCAAGGAACAGAAGTTCTCTCCTGGAAGTTAAACATACAAAAGGGCAATCTTAAAAGTTGTACTACATATCTAGGGCAAGAATCAGGTGCAGAAGACCAGAGAAAATAAGAACAAATAGATTCAGGCTACTCTAAAGGTCCACTACAAGAGCCTTAACACATAACTAATTTACAATAAAGCCCAAGGCAAGAGGGAGAAACTGACTTTCAGAATAAGTACATCAAAATAATCAGATGCCTAGACATTAGCAAAAAAATTATAAGCCATATTAAGAAACAGAAAGATATGGCTCAGTCATGGGAACAAATTAAAATTTCAGAAGTGAAATAGACTTTAGAAAAACTAATCAAAGAAGGTCAAACAAATCTCCTAAACCAATTCAAGGAGAAGAAGGAAAACATGAACAGAAATAAACTAATGGTGGCTACAGGGTTAAGGATATTAAGAAGACTATGTGTAAGCTTTAAAAAGAACTAAAAAGTTTTAAAAGAAACATAGAAATTATGGGATGAAAGGCACAATAATGGAGATTAAAAACACACTGCAGGCATACTGTAGCAGATTTGAACAGACAGAGAAAAAAATTATGAACTAGAAGACAGGACAACTGAAATAATACAGTAAGAAAAAGAGAAAAGAATAGAAATAATGGAGTAAAGACAAAGGAATCTGAGTGAATCATGGGAATCTCAAAAGAAGAAGAACAGGGAAAAGGAGCAGAAAGAATATTTGAGTAAATAGTGCCCCAGATTTTCCCAATGTATAAAGGTATATTTATATAAAATACATAAATATACCTGTTGAAGAACCACAATGGACTCCAAAGAGAATAAACACTAACAGACCTATTCCAAGATATTTAATAAGTAAAGAGACAATTCTGAAAGCAGCAAGAGAAAAGTGATTCATCACTTAGAAGGGATCTTCAATAAGACCAAGTGCCAATTGCTCAACAGAAACCATGAAGGTTAGGAATAGAAAGAAACCTCCTCAACATGATAAAGGGCATATATGAAAACCACACTACTAACACTGTACTCAGTGGTGAAATATTAAAGCTTTCTCTCTAAGACCTGAAACAAGACAAGGATGCCGAATGCCACCACTATTATTAAACCTTGTGCTGGAAGGTCTAGCCTGAGCAAGAAAAAGGGAAAAAAGGCATCGAAACTGGAAAGGAAGAAGTGAAATGTTCACTATTTACAGATGACAGAATCCTATACATAGAAAGTCCTTTAAAATCTACAACAAAGATACTAAAGCTAATAAATGAATTAAGAAAAATGGCAGGGCTCAAGGATGACATGCAAAAACCAGTAGTGTTTCTATGCACTAATAATGAGCAATCTGAGGAGGAAATCAAGAAAAAAAATTCCATTTACAATAACAGCTAAAAGAATCAAATATCTAGGAATAAACTTAACCATGTAAAGTCTTACAGATGGAAAACTACATAACTTTGCTAAAAGAAATCAAAGGAGATCTAAATAAATTCCATGCTCATGGATTGGATGTCTAAATATTTTTAAGACGTTTACCCAAAGTGATTTACAGATTCAACACAATCTCAATCAACATTTCAACAGCCTACTTTGCAGAAATGGAAAAGCCAATCATTACATTTATTTGGAAATATGAGGGGCTCTGAATAGCAAAAAACATCTTGAAAAAGAAGAATAAAGTTGGAAGACTCAAACTTCCTGGCTTTAAAACTTATTACAAAGCTACAATGGTCAAAACAGCATGGTACTGGGACAAGCATAAATATATAAATCAATGGAAGCAAAGTGAGAGTTGAGAAACAGACCTTCACATATATGGTCAAATTGACTTTTACAAGGCTGCCAAGTTCACTCAATTGGGAAGAATAGTCTCTTCAACAAATGGTGCTGGGAGAACTCAATATCCTAATGCAAATGAATGAAAGGGGACCCTTATCTCAAAAAACTTGATTCAAAATGGACCAATGAACTAAATGTAAGAACCAGGACAATAAAACTCCTAGAAGAAAATGTAGGGAAGCCTCTTCAGGATCTTGGGATAGGCAATGGTTTCTTAGACTTTACATCCAAAGCACAAGCAACAAAAGAAAAAATAGATAAATGGGACCTCATCAAAATTACAAACACCTGTGCATCAAAGCAATTCATCATGAATGTGAAAAGACAACCTAGTCAATAGGAGAAAATTTTTGGAAAACACATATCCAATAAAGGTTTAATATCCAGAATATAAAAAGAAATCCTACAACTCAATGATAAAAGGACAAACATTCCAATTAAAAATTAGGTAATAGAATTGAATATCAACCAATGAATGGATAAACAAAATGAAGTATATAAATATAATGGATATTATTCAGCCATAAGTAGGAATGAGGTTCTAATGGATGCAACAAAATAGATGAACCTTGACGACATCATGTTGAATGAAATACGCCAGACATAAAAGACAAATATTGTGTGATCTCATCTAACCATGTACCCTAAAATACATGACGCACACACTGGCAAAACTGAAGGGAGAAGAAATAGTCATCTCTACAGTCATAGCTGGAGACATCAATATACCACCCTCACCAATATATAAAACATCTAGACAGAATACGGATAAGGAAATATAGAACTAAATAATATGATAAATGAACCAGACCTAACAAACATATACAGAACACTGCATCACAAAACAGCAGGAATACATTTTTCTCAAGTGCACATGCATCATTCTCCAGGATAGACTATGAGTTGGTAAGCAAAACAAGTCCCAATAAATTTAATATGACTGAAATTATACAAAGCATCTTATCTGACCTCAATGGAGTGTAGCTATAAATCAATGACAGACAGAAACTGGAAAATCCACAAATACATGGAATTTAAATAAAATTTAAATAAAATATGTATGCATAAACATATAATGGAACAAAGAAGAAATCAAAAGGGAAATCCATAAATTCCTTGAGACAACTGAAAACAATAATATAACATATCAAAACTTATGGGACACAACAAAGGCTCCAAACAGAATTTACAGTACATTAAAAGAATTATACACCATGATCAAGTGGGATTTATCCCAGATATACAAGGATGGTTCAACATAAGAAAATCAATTAATGTAATACATCACATTAACAAGATGAAGGGAAAAAAAATACATGATCATATGAATTTATGCAAAAAGGCATTTGATAACGTCTATCACCCCTTCTTAATAAAAACATTAGAAAAATAGGAATAGAAGGATATTTCTTCAGCATGATAAAGTGCATATATGAAAAACCCACTGCTAACATCATACTCAATGGTGAAAGACTGAAAGTTTTTCCTCTAAGATCTGGAACAAGGATGCCCACTGTCACCACTGTTATTCAACATTGTACTGGAAGTTCTAGGCAGCAGTTAGATAAGAAAAAGAAATGAAAGGCACCTAAATTGGAAAGGGAGAAGTCAAACTTTCACTATTTACAGATGACATGATCCTATATATAGAAAGTCCCAAAAAAATAAAACAAAGATACTAGAGCTAATAAACGAATTCAGCAAAGTGGTTGGGTACAAAGCAAACATACAAAAATTAGTAGTATATCTATACACTAGTAATGAGCAGTCTGAAGAAGAAATCAAGGGAAAATTTCCATTTACAAAAGCCTCTAAAAGAATCAAATATCTAGGAACAAACTTAGCTAAGGTTGTTAAGAACTTATACACAGAAACCAAAAAAACTTTGCTAAAAGAAATCAAAGGAAATCTAAGTAAATGGAAGTATATTCCATGCTCATGGATTAGGAGTCTAAATATTGTTAAGATGTCAGTTCTATCCAAAATGATTTACAGATTCAAGGCAAACCCAATTAAATTTCCAACAGCCTAATTTGCAGAAAGGGAATGGCCAATCATCAAATTTATTTGAAAGAGTAAGGGGAAAAGAGAAAAAAATATTACATTTTAGAAAAGCCCCCAAAGAAAACCCACAAGTACCATAGTTCTTTACAACAAATTCATGAAATTTTATAGATGTAATTCCAATCAATTCTACAAAGAACTATAATCAATGATTACTCAGTTTATCAGCCATTCTGTATAAGGAGTACTATTTGCTATAAAGGTATAGAAGAAAATTTAGTCCATTACATTTTTCTATTATATTTGCAGGAGGCAAAACTTATCACGATTTTTCATATAAAGAGCAACTTAAGAATTCAGAAAATCACCCAATAAAATGAAATAAGCAAAATATTCAGGAAACTGGTTTTCAATTTTTTTTAAAAGCATCTTCCTTTTTTTCCAATGAAAATTAACTTAGAAGATTAAGAATGCAATACAGATAAAATCATTTAGCCATATACCTTTTCACAGCATTCCCTGAGATACCACAGGTGAACTCTGAAGACTATGATATTCAAGTTTTGAATATATAATTTCTCACATGATGAAATGAAGGATGCATTAAGAGTCTACAATGCTGAAGGTAATATAGAGACAATTTATTAAATAAATGAATATAATTATTATTACCCCCCCTCCAGTAAAACCAAAGATATGAGGTACAGAACAGCCTCTGGATATATATGAAGTAAACTTTAAGCATTTTTGATTGCTGAATGAAGATCAGATAAGCATTCTTTTAACACATACATTCAATTGGTTTATGAACTAATATCATAGTTTAAACCAGCGCTTCCAAGTATGGCTGATCCATATTACCAATCCCAGTGTGAAAACTGTTTGTTTCTGGTACACAAGAAAAGTATAGAAATTGAGAGTAAGCATTTAGGAACTTTTAGCAAGTAACATAGTCACAACAACCAAGCACATGGTTAGTAGAGGCGTCTTGTTAAACAATTTAAGTGTTACTAAATTCCCATTATGTGCATACTAGTTATGCACAGTAGGACCACATTATGAGTGATAATTTATTAAAGTTATTTTATAATTTCTAACCCAAAATATAAGTATTCATTTATTTTATAAATTATTTTTACAAATTTTAAAATTTTAATCAAGACAATTCTTTAAAATTTATGGTTCAACAATATTAGCTAAATTAGGGAAGCAAAAATATTTACTTTTAACACTAATTTGCAGATATAGGAAAAAAAGATACATATCTATGGTGGATTGGAACTTTTTAAATAAATCTGGCCCTTCATCAGAGTATGAAAAACACTGGTTTGGATTACAAACAGTTTTAAACTGCTTTTACTATTAATCATCTATTTTTAAAATCAATTATGAACTCTTAAAGATAAGAAACAAAAGAAACAACAAAAACATATTGACAAGCTACTACTCCTGATGATGATGGGATAAGAGGGCTACTATTATATATAGGAGCATACAAAATTGCAAATGTCCTACTCTTCTCTCAAAAGCAAAATTAAAAATCTTCTTCCTGTACATTCAGGGCTTCTCAGGAAATAGTTGTTTTTGAAAATTATTTGTAAATTAATATGGTAGTTGCAGGGGATTTAAGAGTTTATATAACTCTTGTTAAATTAGATATTTGGGAGATTTAATATAAAGAGGGATGAGATAAAGATTATTTGTTACATAATAACGCAAAAAGTATAATAAGCAGAGAGCTAGCTCAGGGTGTCTCTCCTCACCTAAAATATGGATCATACTCAATTAAATTCTTTACCTATAGACAATGACATGGATAACTAACATTTCTGGCAATACTGTTGAAAATATTCCCATATAAAACTCCCAGAACTGCTGGCTTCAATAGAGTAAATTTGTCTTAAATGCAGAACTGGGTAGAAGTAAATAAAGAAAACCCCCAGCAGCTAAAATCAAAACAAAATCTCAAAACCAAAGAAGCATAAACAGATGTTATCATTGCCTTGGATGGGAGTTTGACCATGTGTCTATGTGTGTATACTAGGAGAAATGTTCTCATTTAGAGAAACGAGAGGCTTTGGTTTTAGTCATGGGGATAGAAGACAAGGCTTTGGGCCAATAAAAGGAAGAGAGTTGAAAGTGAGACATCTTCATAAAGCCACATACTTTTTTTTTTTTTTTTT
>JAQZBX010109173.1:0-10477 GCA_029593785.1 Cabassous unicinctus
CGCAGACACTCATTCCCAGGCTCGCACATGCACACTCAGACTCACTCCGCACACACACGCGTTCATATGCGTGTTTCCCCAGCACAGCTCCCCTCGTGCACACGCGTGCACACCCCCCGCCAGCCAAGCGCACACCCAGCTGTGGCCACACAGTCTGGAGTCACAAACGCAGTCCTTCTCAAGACACCGGTAGGCGAAGCAGAGGGGTGAGGTTGGAGGCCGGGAGGGCGAGGTGGCCCCTGCGTGGCTCTGGGGAGAGAGTGGCCTCATGGGAACGCAAGCCCAGGGCTGCCAGGGCTTCTGGATTTTTAAGAGAAGCTGGAAAGCTGAATTTTTATGTGAAATATCCTGCTTTTTAAATGTTGGCTCAAGATGTTGAAAATACTGTGAGGGCCAAACCAAACATGCCTGTGAGCCAAATTCCACCCACAGGCGGCGTTCTCATACCTCGAGTCTCATACACACACACACACAAATAGACACAGATACAAATGCAAATGGTTACAGCAGCACACACAGGCACACTGGAAGTAAAACCCACATACAGACACACAAACACACAGGGACACTGAAAGTAAAACACACACAAACACAGGTACACACACACACAGGTACACTGAAAGTAAAACACACACAGGTACACACACACACAGGTACACTGAAAGTAAAACACACACAGGTACACACACAGGTACACTGAAAGTAAAACACACACACAGGTACACAAACACACAGGTACACACACAGACCCAAAATGAGTACAGATGGGGCGTTTACCAGCACACACACACACAAATACAAATAAACACTCGTAGACACACAATGACAGACACATCCAAGCACTCACACAGCACACCCCTCTACCTCGCTGACGTGGGCGAACGTGTTGGGGGCAAGTAACCTGACAGCGTGGCCTCTGGGCAGGGCCACGGTGTGGTCCACGCAAGGCGTCCCTGACTCTTAGAAACGCTGGAGCGGGAAGAGGGTGCCACAGCAGAGTCCCTGGGAGGCACAAAAGGTCCCCAGCTGATGGGTGGGAGGTGGACAGGGCCGGGCTGGCCTCTCGAGTCAGCTGGGTAGGGAGTTTAACTGGGGCGCTGCACTGAGGAGCCACCCGCTTTGTCCCAGAGCCCCCCATTGGGAAGCAAGCGCAGCAGGAGCTTCTGGAAGTGCCCCCACTCCCCAGGACTCCCTGTGTGTGTGACCACGAGAGAACCGAGGCTGGAAACCTCAGTGCCTTCCCATTGGGGTGTCACTGAGTGCGGACTGAGACAGGCCTCCCCCCACCCCAGCCGAGGCCAGAATGGAGGAGGGGCCTGGACAGTAGGTGCATAATTAATGCAGTGACAATAGGGGCCCCACCGACCTCCCTCACCCACAGATGGTGACAGGGAGTCACTGAGGCCCATGCCAGGCCTGGAGTCCAGGTCTGCCCGCAGCCCCCAGCCCCCTCTGCAGAGTTCTCATGTCCTGCCGAGGGCCCCTTGGCCTCCACGCCCGGGGGACCACGACCCTGAGGAAGGAAGGAACCTGTCGTTTGGAAAAGGCCTGGTCTTGGGTCTGAGGTTCTCAAGTCTGTCCAAGGGAGGGCAGTGGCTCCATCGAGGCAGCCAGATCCCAGTGTGCGGACATGGTGGGGAGGGGTCCTGGCCCGCGCGGGTGCACAGGAGGAGCACCTGAGGCTCCGGGAGGGCGGCGTGCCTGGGGCCACCCAGCACACATGGGGCTTGACCTGCCGCCGTTGGCCTGGGTGGCTTCGTTCTGGGATGGTTCCCTGGAGGTGGCCAAGACGGCGTCAGAGACAAGGAGCTGCGCAGCCCCCTCCCTCAGAGCCTTCCACTGGGGTCCCTACAGCTAGACTGCGTCTCTTCTAACATCCAGGACAGAGCCAGGACCCTTTCAGATACCCCAGCCCGGCCTGTGCCTGAGAGGTGGGCAGAGCCCCCCAAGAGTGTGTTCCTTGAGGGTCTTCAGGCCCTCCCGCCCGCCTGGGCTCAGGGGAAGCCGGCCAGAGAGGGGCAGGACCCGGCCACGTGCCTGACGGGGGAGCCTGGCGGCCCAGGAGGCCGAGAAGCCAGGGCCGCCGGGCGCCCTCCTCCCTGCCTGCCCGTGGCCCAGCTCAGCTGGTGTTTATGTGTTCCCTGCGGTTTGGCTGGGCTGTGGCGCCTTGAAGGGAGAAGTGACCACCTGGCTCCAGCCCCTGCTCAAGGCAAACAGGGTCCTGACTGCCTGCCAGACCCTCCGAGGGCTCCCACTTCCTCTGCCAACACCTGAACAGGCCGGGCAGGGCTCAGGGGGGCTGCCCTGGCCTGGAGGCTCCCAGACCCTACTGGCCCAGGGGCCCAGACTGCTGTGAGGGCCAGGGCTGTCTGAGGGAAGAGCTGGTGCCCAGTCAGAAGAGGGAGGCTGTACCGCCCTGTTCTGAGGAGGGAGGACCAGTCCCCACCTGGGGTGGCCCTGGCCCGGGGGCTCCAAACCTGGGAGGGAAGGCCCAGCGCGTCCCAAAGGGGAAGGTGGTCATGAGTCTGAGGGGGAATCACAGCCCTGCCCTGGGGGTGCCAGTGTGAGGGGTCCCGGAGGATAAGCAGTCTGAGGGGAAAGCCTCAAGCCTGCCCTGTGGGACGCCTGGCCTGAGGAAGCAGCTCAACCCTGCCCGGGGTGCCAATCCGAAGGTCTCGGGGTGAGTAGGCCTCCTGGGCTCACTGGCTTCAGAAGCCTCCTTAGGGACAAGGCGGGTGGCCCAGGCAGCTCTGGGCCTCAGAGACCCTGCCTGTGGGCCGGCTCAGGGGTGCTGGAGGCCCAGTGGTTTAGGATCCCGTGGCTCTGAAACTAGCTGACGTGTCAGCCCAGATCCTGAGGTGGGAGAGGCACGAGGATGTGTCCTGCTGGGTCTCCTCCCGACGGCCAGCACCCTGGCCACCTGCCTCCCACCAGGCGACCTTTCCACCTCGGAGCAGGGACCCTGTGGCCACTGCTCAGACCCTGCTGCACTCCTGCTGAGGACTGCCAGTGGCTCCAGCATCCGTGGGAGTCATACATATTAAAATCATACTCATGTAAGGTAAACATAAATTCACAGGCTACATGAGTATAGCTAGATCTCCATTCGCAAATGATTTTTAAGATGAAAGAAGCACCCGGCCTGGCTCAGCGGCCCCCCGGCCCTGGCCTGTGCCTCTTCCCCGCCATTCCGAGCAGGCCATGCCGCACAGCGCAGCGCGGGTGCCCTGGGCCCTTGGTCAGGCTGCTCCCTGCTGGCCGCGTGGGAGCACAGGCGGGCTGGCCTGCAGCTGCTCCTTCTGTGCCCGTGCTCCCGCTGCTGCCTCGTGGGTTTGGTGCTGGGGGCCTCCTGACCCCACACCTCGCCCCCAGTGGGGAGCACTTCCTGGGTGGTATGTCCACAGAGAAGAGCAAGGGGGTTTGAGCTGGTGATGAAGGGAAGGAGGGCCAGACGGGCACCAGCGTGGGCCTAGGCCCAGCGACAAGCCGTCTGCAGACATGAGCAAGCTCATTCTGGCCGAGCTTGGGGTGGGCCGCAGTTGGGTCGGTCCTGAGTCCAGCTGAGGGGCTGTGCCTTTGTGGGATGATGAGTGGCCCAGGACTGGGGGGACAGAGCCCAAGAGGGCGAGTATGGCAGCGGGCAGGGGTCCAGGGCGGTGCGTAGAGAGGCCAGGAGCCTGGCGAGCGTGAGCCTGGCCGACTCCCGCCCCAGCCCTGGACTGCAGCCCCCACAGCCCGCCTCCCACTTGCTGCCCCTGGCACTGCCCCTGCCCCTCCTGTCTGGTGGCTGGGGGTAGATCAGGCCAGGATGGCTGGAGGTCATGTGTGCTGGGCTTCCTGGCTAGCCTCAGCCTTCGAGGGGCAGTGCAGCCACCAGGGAAGGGGTCACTCTTTGGCAGGGCCTCAGGCTTGGGGGTATGGCTGGCAACCTGAGGGATGTGCTTTCAGCCCTGGGGGCCAGTGGACAGAGGAATTGGCCCAGAGGAGCCCGGATCCCCCGTGGGGCCTGGGTGGAGTGGGAAGCGGCTGAGGGGGCAGCGAGTGGCAGGGGAAGGCTGGGTCCAGGTCCCTGCATGGGCCCACCTGGCCACACGGTGACACCCGCCGACTCGAACCTTCTCTGGACCTTGAGGGGCACCTTTCTACTGCACTCTGTGTCCCCACCCCCAAGGACCCCCATGGTTCCAGACGTCCCCCTCTTGGGGTGAGCCCTCCAAGGACTCCTGTGGCTCCTTCCCCCTCAACCCCGGGGTGAGTCCCCAGTTCAGACCATGCACTGCCTCCTTTTTTCCCTTCTTTTTTCTTTTTTCCCTCCTGGTCCCAGCCCTGAGTGGGCAACCATCCAACCACCCATCTCCTGGTCCATCTGTCCATCCCTTGTGTCCACAGGTCCAAGCCCCAGGCCCCTGGTCACATGACTGTCTCCCACTCTTCCTGCAGCAGGGCGGGGGGCCGCTCAGGCCCAGCGTCCTCACCCAGCCCCGGGCAGGCGCCGTTGAGGAACCCATCGTCCTTGGGAGCGGCTGCGGCAGGTTGTGTGGTCTCGGGGGCTGCAGCCCCGGGCTTGGTGTGGCCGGGCAGCTGGAGGTGGCCGTTGGCGGCGGCGGGCAGCAGGCGGGGGCTGAGGGGCAGGCCGAGCCCCGTGCGGGGCCCCACGTTGGTCACGCTCGTGTGGGACACCATCGGGCCGTAGCTGTAGCTGCTGCTCCCGCTGCGGGCCTTGCGCTTGAAGTCCAGGGCCAGCGTCCAGCGGCTCCAAGACTTCTTGATTTCTGCCTGTACCTGGGGGGGAAGCAGCAGGGTGGGCCGTCAGGACAGCTCTGGGTGTCACATGGCCCCCCCGCCGTGCTCCCAGCCCTGCCCTGCAACACCCAGCACTGAATGGAAGCAGACGAAGGGTGGGTTACTGGAAACCTCCCAGACCGAGTGAAATATTACCATGCTCAGAACATGGTGCCTGCCTGCAAGCAGCTGGCGCACCCAGACTCTGCAAGGCTCAAGGTCCCCAGAGGGAGCTGAGGCCTTCCACGTGGATTACAGGTGATTCAAATGATGGGGATGGAAAGCTACCTGAGACCCTAGCACAGCCCGAGCCTCTGGAAAGGCTTCCCTCTGCCTGCAGGACGTCCCTGGGGACATTGCTCAGGAGCAGAGGAGGAATGGGGCAGAATGGAGGGACGGGACTTGGGGAAGCCCCCGCACGCCTGCCCTGCCCCGGCCGGCTTACCTCACCGTTGCAGAAACAGTATATAATGGCGACAAAGAATCCCTGTGGAGAGAAGCGGCGGCATCAGGGCCCACCCGGCACCACCGCCCGCCCCTCCCGCCCTCAGCTGGCTCGGCCGGGGCCGCGCACCTGGAAGGAGTTGAAGAGCATCTCATAGTGCATCTGGACTTGCCAGAGCGTCCCTGAGACCTCGGTGTACGGCGTGGCCATGAAGACGATGTAGTGGACGCCGAACAGCGGCATGAGCACCAGCGTGGATTTGAGCAGCTTCCTGGGCAGGAGGGTCAAGGCCGAGCCGCTTGCCCCATGGCAGGCACTGGGCCACCCCACCCGCCGCCGGCCCCAGGCTCCGGAAGCTACGAAGGGCCTGAGGCTCTGGCCACCGCGGGAAGGAGACCACAAGCTGCCCGGCAAAGCGTTAGCAGGCCCCCTCGCGTCTCGGGGCGTCCGTAAGCTACACAGTCGCTGTCCCTGGGGCCTCACTCCCGCGCGGCCCGCCCACTGCCCACCTGTTCCTTGTGGACTCCTCGCCACCAGCTCTAAGGGTCGTGGGTTTGCCCCGCCCTCGCAGACCCCAGCCTGGCACTGGGCCTGGCACCACTGGATGTGGGCGGCCCCCAGGGTCTCCAGAGGCAGACAGGGTGAGACCCCGTCACTGCTGGGCAGGGCGGCCAGGGAGTCCAGCTCATCAGTGGAGCCGCCGTTCCTTTTGGATTCAAAGACCCCCGAGTGCCACCCCCCAGGTTTGAGAAGTCTGGGCGGGGCAGGCGCAGCTCACCGGTACTGCTGCCGCGTGTCGCACCGGCCAGCGTTGGTCTCCCGCAGCTTGGTGGCGAGCACCCGGACGATGTTGATGAAGAGGATGAAGTTGAGCTGTGGGGGGTGAGGGAGGGCTGATTCTCGAGGCTGCACCCTCTCAGGGTGCGGCAAGGACTCAGACACGGCCATGCCGCGGGCTCTGCTTTGCCACCGAGTCCCTACGTGGTTTCTTGGGCCCTCAGTTTCCCCATCTGGGTGGGGGGTGGGGGGTGGAGATCAGCGGGTTCTTCGGCCCCTGTGGCTCTGATCCTGGGGTCCGGGGATGCCTCTATAGGTCCCTGTCGGGCCCAAGGTCCACACCCCCACGCCGTGGCCAGCTGCCCACCCTGCTCACCACGATGGAGGCCAGGATGGGCACTTGTATGATCCACTTCTTGCTCCCGGAGCTCAGGTCCCAGCACCTGGGGAGGTTGAGGCATGAGTCCCCTGCCCCCTCATTATCCCCAACCTGAACCTGCCCACAGAGTCTGAGCTGTCGGGGACACAGGGCGGGGTGCTGGGTGTGGCCGGGCCCGAGGGCACCCTCATGTTCTCTAGAAGTGGTCTCCTGGGGGATGCCCAGCTGGAGGCTCGACAGAAGTGGGCGCCCAGGCCAGGGGCAGGAGGCCCTCACATGCACCTCAGGCACGGAGGGGCCTGGGGTGTACCTGTTCTCCCAGCTCCCCTCCCACCTGGACCTACCCGGTGTTGGCCGTGGCGGCTCTCACACCGACCCACACAGCCACGAAGGTGGCAGGCAGACCTGTGGGCAGAGGCAGGACGTGAGGGGCTGGGGCTGCCGACCATGGGTGTCCCACTCCCCTCGTGCCTGATGACCCCCAGCTTACTCCACCCTGGGCACATGGGCTGCTCAGAGTCACACGCTGGCCGTGCTCCCCAGCAGCCTCCCCTCAGAGGCTTGAGCCGGTGCCCCCATCTTGGTTCTACACCCCCCCACATACACACACACACACTCACACACTCACATGCACACCTGTTGGGCACACGGTGAAACAAGGTGTCACTAACTTACCCACTGGAAGGCTGGCTGCTCTGGGCTTGGGGGTCCCCACAGATAGCACTTTCCTGTCTCAGCCACCTCTGCCCACCCCTGTTTGAAAGGCCCTGGCCCCAAGGATGAGGCTGGATGGGGGGGTCATCCTGGGCTAGGCAGGGTCCTCAGGGGAGCCTGTGGGCCGGCTGGGCAAGTACAAGCCCCAGGCAAGCATGAGGTGCCAGTGAGTTCAGCCTCTAGGCAGGGACCTGGGATTTCTCTCTCTCTCTCTCTCTCTCACACACACACACAGTGTCAGGCCCCAGTGCCCTCTCAGGAGGCTGTGACACTCCTGTGCCATGGGGCCTGCACAGCCACAATCCGTGTGATTCCCAGGCCCCCTGACCTCCCCACCCCCAGAGCCTGCATCAGTTCTGGGGCCAGGCCCAGGTCTCCCCCGGCGCAGGCTCGCCGGAGTGGGCTCGGGCAGGATGCGTGCCAAGGGGCAGGGAGGCTGCAGCCTCTGGTGCTTGAGCACACGGAGGGCTCCAGCCACCGGCCCACCCTCTGCCATCTGGCCAGTGGCCCCGGAGCCCAGCCAAGCTCTGGGGCTGCCAACAATAATGGACAATTATCGGTAACTTGATCCCGAAGCCGTGAGGGGCTGGGAGGGGCGGACTACCGAAACCCAGCCGCTCCCGAGGCAGGTCCAGCCCACGGACCCTGCGGCAGCCCCCTCCTGGGCAGCTCCACCAGGGTGAGGGGACTGGCTGGGAAACAAACGGGCCGCCCACCTGCTCTCCCAGGCCTGGGGCCCTCATCCCTGGCGGCGCCCCCTGACCCTGATGCCCCCGGCCCTCCGCTCGCCCGCCCCTCCCGTGCCTGCATACCCCAGCCAAAGGCCGTGAAGCCCCACAGGTACTTCTTCTCTGAGAAAAAGGCCATGAAGATGAGGCTGTGCAGGTACAGCCCCTCCACCAGGATCCAGTAGTAGTTGGTGGCCAGGAAGTAAAGGAAGAAGGTCACGGCCACGCGGCAGCCCGCCTAGGAGACCAGCTGGGTCAGCCGGGGTGGGGCCCGATCTGGGGGCGTCAGGGCCGGGCTGGGGCGAGGGGAGCAAGAGCGGCAGGGGTGGGAGTGGTGGGATGGGACCAGGGGTGCTGGTTAGGGGCAGGCCGGGGGGGTCCTCTATCAAAGGCAGGGGCCGAGGGAGGTGGGGGTGCCAGGGGCAGGAGGGAACTCGCCAGGGCAGTGGCTGGGGACAAGGTGCAGAGGTGGGGGCCTGGGGGACACTGGCTGAGGCAGGGGTGCTGACGCAAGTGCCAGGGGGACACACACAGCCCTGAGCGGGGGGCGCTGTGGGTGTGAGCGGCCCCGTGAGGCGGGCGCCACCCAGGAAGCCAGGGCAGCAGGTGCGGGCCGGCAGGGCGGGGCGAGGGGCACCCACGGAGCCGGCGGCCGTGGCCATGGGCGGCGGTGGCGCCTGGGCGATGGCGCGCAGCTCCTCCTCGGTGAGGCGCTCGGCCTCGTCCAGCGCGGCGCCCGAGTAGAGCACGGCGTCCTTGACGAAGATGCTCACGGCGCGCAGCATGAAGGACACGAACAGGTGCATGTGGATGTAGTTGCGGGTGCAGTGCAGGCGCCTGCGGCGGGCAGGGGTGCGGGGCAGGGGTGAGGGGAGCAGGGCGGGGGTGTGGGGGCGCCCCGGCCCCGCCCCCGGCCCCGCCCACCTGAAGTAGACCAGGATGAGCACCGCCACGGCGAGCGAGGCCAGCGACACGGAGTAGCCCACGGTGTAGATCATGCCCAGGCGGTCGAACACCTCCTGTGCCGCGGGCAGGCATGGTCAGGGCCCCGGGGCTCGGGGGGCGCACCCGGGCAGGGGGCAGGGCGCAGGGCCAGGGCAGGGGTCACCAGCGGGCTGGAGGGGCCAGGGGCCAGGGCGGGAGGGGGGCTCGCACCCGCTCACGCGTCTCGTTGGTCAGGAACTTGACGCACTCGCTGTAGTTGGCCCACGTCCGGTTGTGCCCGGGTACCAGCTCCCAGCTGCCGTTGCGGTCACAGCGGCGGTAGGCATGGCCTGCAGGGCGCGGGGTGTCCGGGGAAGGCGGGGGCGGGTCAGGGGCTGCCACGACCCTGAGCTCCGAGTCCCGGCCTCCCTGTGGCACCCCACGTGCACCCCCCGCCGGCCTCACCTTTATGATTGAAGTCATAGATGTAGTCAGGGCAGGGCACGGCCACCACCTCGCCCGGCGCCCCCAGTGGCCAGCAGAGGATGTGGTCCCACTCAGGCATGCAGGGGTGCCCTGTGCCCACAGACAGACAGGCGGTGAGGGGACCAGAGGGGTGGAAAGGCAAGTCCAGTCGGGGGTCACGGGACGGCCACACCTGTGGGCACTGGTTTCTGCAGGGACAGGTGGGCCCCGGGCTGGAGACTTCAAGCTTAGAGCATGCCGGAGAGGCCCAAGAGCTCGATGGGGCAGCCCTTACATTCAGCCCTTCGCCCGTATCCGTAGAAGTCCCTCCAGCCCTGCCCCCTTTCCAGATGGGCTGGTGGCGGCCGCGCAGCCCAGGGCCTGCCCTCCTCGGGCGTGCAGCCCAGGCCAGGCCTCCCCCTTCTCTCTGCTCTTGGTCCCACCTTTCAGGTGTCCCTCGAGGAAGGCAGGCTCCCTCAGCTGAGAATGGCTCCCTAGGGGACCCTTCCCCAGGGACCATGGACAGGAGGCTGGAGGTCTGGTTTTCAGGACCAGCTGGGCTCCAAAAAGCTGCTGACCCCAGGCAGGTGCCCCGCTCTTTGCCCGTTTCCTCGCGGGGACATTGGGAGTGGCCAGATGAGCCTGCGCTTCCACCACCATCTCAAGCCTGCCCCGAGCACCTGCTAGGAGATGCCCGCCCCCACTCCTGCGCGGAGACACGACCCCCCAGATCGAAGTGCCGATGGTGGGATTTAAGGCAGGACGACAGAGACGCCGAGCGGCCTGGGAGGGCCCCACTCTGTCCTCGCCCCGCAGGTCTCCAGCCACAGGGCTCTCCAGCCACCCTGGAAGGCTGCCTGCGCGGCCGGCCCCGCCCAGCTTGGTGAAAGGCTCTCTGTTTCTGGACCCGCCCAGCCAGGCCCACAATTCCCTCTGGTCCCTGGGGAGCCACAGGGTGACCACAGCCTCCCAGATGTGGCCCATCTGGAATCTGCTGCCCACCACCCAGCCAGTTCAAGCTGGCCCTGTGGCCAGAGCCTCGGCTCCGTGTTTGTCCGTCCTCACCTCCCGAGGGACTGCCTTGCAGCTCCGCCTCCCTCCTCTTTGGCCCACTGTCTCCGGCCCCACCCCTCTGCGGCCAGCCTGCTCTCCTGCTTTGTCTCTAGGTACCCCCCACCCAAGGTGCCCCGCCTTGGGGTCCTGGGCCCTCAGTAGCTCTGTGACTCTCTCTCCCTGTCTCTGTCTCTCCCTGCCCCTCTCTCT
>JAQZBX010109174.1:0-10489 GCA_029593785.1 Cabassous unicinctus
GGGCTGATGCAGCAACCTCACAGCAGGAAGCGGGTGTGGCGCAATGGATAGAGCACCCGTTTACCATATGAGAGGCCCCGGGTTCGCTTCCCGGTGCCTCCTTGTGAGGGCAGGCTGGCTCGCGCGGCGCTGTGGGCTGATGCGGCGGGACCTCACAGCAAGGGGGGGATGGGCAGACACAGAGAAGACACCCAGCGAATGGACAGAGCAGCACAAGCAGCAAGGGGGGGATAAATAAATAAAATAAATAAATCTTTAAAAAAAAATAAAATAAAAAAAATAAAAATAAAAATGTGGAGTTAGATCTTTGGGGACTCTTATGGATGGCAATTGCAACCTCTATCAAAATTATTGGGGAGCAGATGTGGCTCAAGTGGTTGGGCACATGCTTCCTACATGGGAGTTCCCAGGTTCTTCGGTTTCTGGTGCCTCCTAAAATAAACATAAACAACAATCAAAACAAATGAAAGGAACTAATTCAGGGGAGCTGATGTGGCTCAGTGGTTGAGTGCCGGTTTCCCACATATGAGGTCCCCGGTCGCCCGGCCCCCTGTACCTCAAAAATAAAATAAAAATTATAAATGCATATACAATGCGGCCCAGAACTCCCACTTTTGGGAGTTTATCCTACAGTTCTGTCTGCACACATGTACAGTGCTGTTTGTAAATAGAGCATTGTTTGTAAATTGCAAAAGACTGGAAACAACCAAAATGTCCATTAATAGGGGACTTAGTAAACAAATTATGATACATCCACACAAGGAATACTATGCAGCAATAAAAAATGAGGAGGCTATTTTTATAGCTTTATATAAAATGTGTTGTAGGATGTTCAAAATGTGGTTAGGGCAGTGGACATGGCTCAAGTGGTTGAGCGCCTGCTTCCCACATGGGAGGTCCTGGGCTTGGTTCCCCGTGCCTCCTAAAAAAACAAAAACAACAAGTAAAACAAACAAAAATAACCAACTTAGGGGAGCCGATGTGGCTCAGTGGCTGAGTGCCGGCTTCCCACATACAAGGTTCCAGGTTCAATCCCCAGCCCCTGGTACCTCAAAACAACAATAACAAAAAGTACTTAGTGTAAAAAGGTGGAGAAAAATGCTTCCTCTGTGTAAAAGGGTCAAAATAAGAACCTATATTCAAATTTGCCCATATAAGCATAGAGAAACCCTGGAAGGATCCATAAGAAAGTAAGACTAGTGGTTACCAATGGGAACTGGACTGATAGGGACAAGAATTTTAGGAAGTCATTGTATTGTATTACCTATTATGTAATTTCTGGTATTTGAACCATGTGTCAGCTTTAACTCTTTAATCACTATATTACAAAAAGTTTGGGGAGTGAAGTGTAGTACCTGGAGATTCAGAAACTATCTAATTGACCTCTTTATCCTTTATAATCTCCATTCCCTCAGTCCCTGGGACTAAATTCCTCCCCATTTCTGTTTATCTTTGGGTTGGAGTGAGTTTCAACCCAAAGGCAGCATTTATTAGGTGTGCTTAAATTACATGGGAACAGTACTAGATACTGGGGCTTCCAAGGGACAAAACTGGAACAGAACATTGTCCTTGCCTTTGAAGTGGTCCAAGTGGATTTTATCACTCTTCTTAGTGGCTACAACAGAAATAAAAATGTTCCCCTCTCCTCCCTACTTCTCCCCCTTACAAACTTGCAAAATGCTGGAAATATATTGCAACTCCTTCTTAATTCTCCTCCTCCTCACTTGGAGAGTAGCTAAGGCCTGAGGGAGGCAGGAACTTTCCAGCAGGCCCTGACTGGAGAGACCTCAGGCCAGGGCCAAGACCCGTTTCCCTCAGGCCCCTGGCGCCTTGTCTAAATTTTTGGACCTCAGGCTGCTGCTGTGACTGTGGTTTCCTGCTTCCTGAGTTCTCACACGCAGCTTAGTGCTGCAGAGATCACACCCCAGTTCCTGATTGGGGGACTGAAATGCTCACCCCGAGTCCATGGGATCTGGGGCTATGAGTCACAGCTAAGAGACTTGCTTTTCTGTTTTAGTTTCATCTTGATGGATTCATTATAAATGTCTTGGGTTGCATAAGGACAGAATATAAAGGTTTGCTGGATAGAGGCTGAGAGAGATCAGTTTCCTAATAGAATAAATTATCTCATGTTTGGTTTTTTAGTTCTGCTTCTCTTTATTTATTTATTTATTTTTTTAAAAGATTTATTTTATTTTATTTATCCCCCCCTTGCTGCTTGTGCTGCTGTGTCCATTCGCTGCGTGTCTTCTCTGTGTCTGCTTATCTCCCCCTTGCTGTGAGGTCTTGCCGCATCAGCCCATGGCGCCGCGCGAGCCGGCCTGCCCTCACAAGGAGGCGCCGGAAGCGAACCCGGGGCCTCTCCTATGGTAAACGGGGGCTCTAGCCACTGAGCCACACCCGCTTCCCTCTGCATCTCTTTAGCCAGGGACATTTTGAATTCTCTAGACAGAGAATCACTCCAAAAATTATTTGTATAGAGCTTTGCAATTTACATTTCCCCATCCGTTATTTCATTTAAATTTGACAATTCTGTGAGTGGTAGTAGATATTATCTTATTTTACTGTTGAAGAAAACTGATGCTTAGGGAGAGTAAGGACTGTCCCATGCACGTATTGAATGCTCCCTGTACTGTATACCTTGTATGTATGTAGTATTTCATTGTGAAGCTGTCATCTTATGGACTGGGACCGCAGTTCTGAAATTGTTGGTTAATTAGAAGGAGAGAGTCTACTCTCTGGAGTTGAGACTCATTCATTCATTCATTCATTCACTTACTCATTCACAAGTATTAGCTGAATGCCTATCATGTGCAAAGAAAGGCAACTGCCCCGTCACCCCCCGCCCCCCCCCCAACAATTGGAAGATTGAGACCAGCTGTTCTTGAGGTGCTGGGGAGAATCTTCAGGTAGAAAGATAGATGTTGCTAAGGAGGCAGTGGTAAAACCTGAGTTTTGGATGAGAATGTTGCAAACTGGAGCTCTCTGGCTAGCAGCCAGTGAGTGTCCAGTTCAGAAGAAGGTGGCAAGCCAGGCAGGTTTTTAAGCAGAAAGAGCTTAGCTCCCAAGATACTCTATTCATTTCTGTATCAGGTTATTTTTGCCTGGCCAGTTTCAATCCCCCTGAAGGGGTGCGGATACCTTTAGGGGAAGATCAGTCTTCTCTTCTGCCTCTGGCAGCCTGGACTCACCCATGTGACCGGAGATTGGCCAATCAACAGCAGTTCCAAGTCAGGACTTGGCCTCTTGAGTGAGTGACTCAAAGACAAAGGGATGTTAGAACTGAATCCCAGTAGTGGTGTGCAGTGCTGCCTACAGCAGTAGCAGAAGCTGCTGTTGCATCCTTCTTGGTCTTTGGAGCTGTCCTTATGCCTGTTTGTTTTCCAAGCCTGCCTTCTGGTTGATGCTGTCGGCCCCTAATATCCTTGTAATATATTTCTCTTTTGGGGGACGGATGTGGCTCAAATGGCTGGGCGTCCGTCTCCCATATGGAGGGACCTGGATTCGATCCCTGGGACCTCCTGGTAAAAAAAATATATATATATGTATATATATATATATATATATATATATACACATATATATATGTATGTATGTATTTCTCTTTTGTTTATGAGAGTCACTGTCAGTGTCTTTACTTGCAACAGACAAAAAGAATTCTTAGAAATTGTGACAGTTTCTTTAACAGACTGTGAGCTCCTTGAGAGTAGGGCCTAAATTTCATTGTGCTCCCTGTCTTTGGTGCCTAGCTCAACCCTGACTCTCAATATATGCAGGTTGAATAACTGAAGAAACAGATGTGACATATGTATGGGGCTACAGAGTCTGGGATTTTCTTAGCATTACTGTGGTTGTGGAGCAAAATTTTCTCGATATGATACAACAGCCACTAACATCTGAGCAATTTCATGTTAATCAACATAAAAACCCCAGAGGATTCTGAAAAGTTCCTTTCTTCCTGTATATGGGCACTTAGCTGAGATCATATGCATGGTTCTGGTTCTCAAATTGCTGAAGCTTTTTTCCCTGATTCCCCCATACCTCAACCTGAGGACAACCTTCTGCTTTGCCTACTTCAACTGAGGGCGTGCACTCTTCACGCCCTGATTTGAAAAACCCCTCTTCTATAGATTCAAGCTGTAAAGAAGAATCTACTTTTTTTTTTCCCCCCAATATTGTTCCCTTTCCTTTTATTCTTTCCACAGATACACATTGAACATCTATTATTTGCCAGGTTCTGACAATTCAGTAGTGAACAATGTGGTCCCTGACTCTAACGTGACAAATAGGCAAATACAACCAAGAGAACAAACAAATGAAATAATTAGAAGCCATGTTAAGTGCTCCATTGAAAATGAACAGTGATAAGGTAGAGAGTAATTGCCGTGGGGGAGTTGTGCGATTGAGTGGAACACTTTTAGATAATGTGGCTAAAGAGGACCTCACTGAGATGGCATTTAACTGAGACCAGCATGATGAAGAGTCAAGTGTTACAAAAAGCAACAGCCTAGTCAATGGACCAGAGGCTGGACTGAGCTTGCAAAGGGTCATAGAAAATGACAGAGAGTCATTGTGGTCAGAAGCTGAGAGGGATGCAGACAGAAAAATTGATAAGTTATTTTAAGCAGGGCAGAGGCATGATTAGATTTAAGAAGTACATTCTGACTGCCCTGTCTTTCCAATGTAAAATAAAGTCGTTATTGCTCCCATAAATAACAAATGTTTAGCCTTTTCCCCCGCGATGTCCCAAGTCATCATGGGAAAAATATCTTAGACATTTCTGGGGTGGCTGAAACTCCAATCTTGGTCCCCGGCGGCAAAATACAGCTCCTCTCCTCATCAGCAATTGGAATTTTTTCCTAGGAGTTAAAGAGGCAAAGTGGGAGAGGGATGAACGCAAAGGCCCCGAGGGGAAAGGAATATGGCTTGTTTGAGGACTAGAAAAGCGCTGAGAACTTGGGGGGAACTGGATGTGTGAGCCTGCGAGAGAGGCAGGTTAGTTAGATCCAGCCTTGGAAGAGCGTGATAGATAGGCTATGCTGAAAATTTACATTTTGATCCGAAGAATGGTTGGAAATGGACTTTGAGCCAGAGATGTGGTGATTACATTTGCATTTTGAAAAGCTCCCATTGTCTGTGCGTGAAGAATGGATTGGAAGAGGAAAGAGCAATAGGGAGGAGACCACCATCATCGAGGACGTGAGAGAGGCCTAGACCCGAGTGGGACGGAGAGAGGTGGGAGGGCTCGAGATGCAGTTAGGAGGTTAAATTAACAGGTGATGCGTCGTGTTCAGCCCCAGGTTGCGTGTGATAGTGGTTACGGGTGAGGGGGGACTTCGTGTTTCGGATAGAGGCGCGGGCCTGGTTCCCGCGAGTCAGGGCCATGGGCGTGGTCAGCGCGCGCGGTCGCCACGGTGATCGGGCGGGGCGGAGGGCGGGGCAGCTGGGCCGCTGCGTCACTCGGTGGTGGCGATGGTGCGTGTATGTGGGGGGCGGGGGATACGCTGGGCGCGCCCGGGGTCACGTGGTGCGCAGCACGCAGAGTCCTTCTGTCGGTTGGTCTTGGAGCGGCGCAGCCGGAGCGGGGCCGTGAGGTGAGCTCGCGGCGAGGCGCGGCGAGGCGAGGCCGGCTGACCGGGGCCGGGTCGGGCCGGGCCCGCGCCGTGCGCGCGCCGTGCGGGCGGGGACGGTGACGGACGCCACCGCTGCTTTGGTTCCCTGCCCGGCCCCGCTCCCCGCCTGGCCCCGCTTGCCCAGCCCGGGGGGGAGGCCTGGGGACCGCTGCTGAGAGCGTGGCGGGCGTGCGAGTGGCGCCCAATCCCCGGTGCTGCCCGCGCGAGTGACGGCAGCTGCGGCCAATGAGCGCTGCCCGAGGGGGCTGGGCCGCGGGGTGCGGGCCCTGGGCGCGGAGCGAGGCCGTGTTGGGGGTGGGGGATAAGAGCTAGGACCCCAACCCGGGCTGGGTGGCCCCTCAAGAGCCCCCCCCCACCATTTCTTTCTCTTGCCTTCTGCTTTGGGAACGCGTTTTCTTTTATTGACTGTTTATTCTATTCCGGGGAGCACACCCCTTTCTCAAGACCCCGAATATAGGAGTGCCCCCTTTCTGTATAGCGTATATGGGCGGCGTAACCTTTTTCTTAAGCTCCAGCACTGGGGTTTTATCTCCGCTTCTGAAACCACACCAAATTGTGAGTGTAGTCCCTTTTCCCAGCCCCCCACCCCCAAACGGGAGCTTACTGCCTTGTTTGAGCCTCCCAATCTGAATAACATTCCCTTTCAAACATGGGGGTTCGCTCAGTGATCGAATCCCCCAAACTTGCGGTCCAATAGCCACAATTTTGGGGTATTTTATATTCCAACGAATCCAATCAATTCTGTTTTCCAGGCCCTGAAATCTGGGGACATGCTTTCCCAAGTTTCTTAAATTTAGAGGTCACTTCCTTGCCTCTGCCCCTCAAATCTAGGAGTATACCCGGTTTTCAGTCTCCCCAAAATGTCCAGATCCTGATGTTTAGGGGCATATATTTCTAGTTCCACAAGTTTGGGAATTCACTGCCTTTTCCAGTCACTCCATTCTTGGGGTTGCATCCTTTTCAAGAGTTCCCCAAATCCGACTACCTTATTTCATGGGGGGCGGGGGACGACTCATTTTCACTTTTGAGTATTTGCTTCCTGAGCTCCCACAATGTATGAAATGCACCTCTCTTGGTTACCCACATCTTGAGGTGCAGTCATCTTCCTGGTGCTTCTTAAATCTGGGGAGCATAGCTTATTCCTGAGCCTTTTCATTTCTGGGCAGTGGTCTGTGGTTCTTGAGTATGCCTCCATTCCACAATTCCTTACCCTTTTTAGCTTTTCTGCCATCCAAGGAAGACATTTTCTTTTGCTTTCTTTCCCACTTTGGAACCACATTTCCCTTTAGGTGTTCTGCCTGTCTGGTCCAGTGTGCCCCATTGCCTTTTCCTTTCTCTGGTGAGTGCATGTCTTCAGCATACCACTTTCTGCTTCTGTGGCCTTTTTTTTCTGAGCACACTTCCTATAGTCACACCTCCTGAATTCCCTACCCTCCTTCCCAATGGGGTGCCAGGACTTTGTGTTCTGTTTGTCTACTTTATCCTTTATCTTTCTACTTTCTGCAAAGAGGAACTCTTCTCTCTTGGTTTGCCCTTTCCCCCGGTATTTTTCTGATTTCTAACTCCCTTTGGGTACTGCTCTGCTTACCCAGTGGCTGTAGAGATTTTCCTCTTCCTCCCTTTCCTTGCTGCTTGAGGTGGCCTCAAGTCCAGGACTGTCTGCTGCCCACCCCCTCCACTCCCTTCCCCAGCCCTAGATTCAAAGTGGAGAGGAATCCCCCTGCATTTCTTTGGTTATCCATAGGGCTCTTAATCCTCTTGGTTGGTTGCTTCCTGTAAGATTCTGGTTAGGTGGGTAGAGTTCTCTGCTGTTACCTCCTTTGCTTTATCCCCTGTCCTGCTTCCAGCTCATAAACTTCTTCCCTACCTTGCTTTCTTCCTTTTATTTGAAATCTTGTGGTCACTCTTTATTCTTGCCCCTGGGGTGGGAGATGGATATGTATCTGTCCCCAAACATCCTCACAGATCTGTCAATCCTCCTCCCCCCACTTTAAAGTCTATAATTATCAGGGGCCCCTTGATTCTTAAGAGCTTCTTAGTAGGTTCTTTCTTTTGTATTTCCTTCTGCTTTTCCAGATCTTACTCAGGACTTCTCAGCCTGAACCCCCAACCAGATTAATTTCTCCACAGCTGGAGTTCCAAGTGCTTTTGGGATAGTGATGCCTCTGACCGCTCTCCCTCCTGGGAAGTGCTTGAGTGTACAGCTGTATGAGGCCTCAGTGGGGGAGAGAGTTTGGGTCTGAGAAGCTACACCGGCAGGACAAGGAAGGAAAATACTGCATTTTCAGGACCAAGTCCTTCTGAATCTCATTTGAAGATTGGATGTTTGTCAAGCACCTGCTTCTTAGGGATGCTGGGGGATACTCCCAGGAACCCATAGGAATTAATGGGGCTTGTGGAGAAGTGCTCTGAACTCAGTGTTGTAATTTGAATAAAATTAACCATTATTGTATTTTCAGAACTAAGCTGTTTTATATTTTATGTGTATGAAAGCCCTAGAGCTAAGTTGTGTTATTTCAGGAAGTGAAATAGATCCCACTTTTAGATCATGTGGTCATTAGTAAATAGCAAATTCACACAAAAAAATTGGAGGACTGTCTGAGTGGTACCTAATAAAATATGGTATACAGAAAGTGAAGAGGTACTTTGTCTCTTTATTTGCCTGTTTGGTACTTTATCTCTGTACTGCTGAACAGTGCAGCCTTAAAGTATTCTACACCAGTGCTTCTGGAACTTGAATGTGCATACAGATCACTTGGGAGTTCTTATTAAAATGCTGATTCTGAATTAATAGGTCTAGGGTGGGGCCCTAGTAGCATCCCAGGTAATGCTAATATTGCTGAACACCTCTTTGAGTAGTGAGGTTCTAGACACAAAGCCAAAGGTTTTTCTGGGAAAATAGGAAGGTGGTGGTAGGTCTTATGCTGGGGTACTGCTTTCCATTTTCACTTTATCCAGACACACATCCCTTAAAGTTTGTACAGAGTCATCGTCCCCTCAATTAGATTTATTTTTATTTATTTTTTTAAAAGATTTATTTATTTTATTTATTTATCCCCCCCTTGCTGCTTGTGCTGCTGTGTCCATTCGCTGCGTGTCTTCTCTGTCTGCTTATCTCCCCCTTGCTGTGAGGTCTTGCCGCATCAGCCCACAGCGCCGCGCCAGCAGGCCTGCCCTCACAAGGAGGCCCTGGGAAGCGAACCCGGGCCTCCCATATGGTAAACGGGGGCTCTATCCACTGAGCCACACCCACTTCCCCTCAATTAGATTAAATCTAGCATTTAACTTTTTAAACATAGCCAAAACTTCTCTGGGAGCTTGGCTTCTATGTGTATTGTCAAATTTAAATGCTTAAATATTTCTTGCTTAAATGTGAACATAATTCTTGACATGAAATTATTCTTGTAAGTACTACCTAGCTGTTACAGTAATCAGCCAGCTTATCTCTATGGTTCCTTACCTGTCACCTTACTGTGGGTAGGGAGGCTGGGTTACAGCAGGGTTACAGGTGTTAGAATTTCCAGGGAGTCTCTCTTGATTTTCTAGGTTCTGGAATTGGCCTGGGAAGGGCGAGGGTAAAGGTAGGTGTTTGAACCCTAATGGAAGTTGCTGGTTTGAGTCTATATGGGTACCCCAGAAAGGCAAATGCTGGTGGGAAGATGACATTCTTTGATGGGATCATGGCTCCATGTGCCCTCTTTTCTTTTGTACTCATATGCCTGATCTGTTCTAGAGTCTTAATGGGACTTGGTCATCTATACCTATTTCCCTGGCTGTCAGTTATGGCCCTTTCTCAGCATGATCCTTTACCAGGCACTAATCAGGACAAACTGGAATGACTAGACTATTTGTGCTCCCCCCCACCCCCCCATCCCTCATGTGAATGTCAGATCCTCTTCAGTAACTGATTTGATCTGGATTTGGCCCTAGTCCCAGCTTTTCCACTCCCTGGCTCTGAGACCTCAGGCAAGTCACTTAATGCTGCTGAGCCTGGTTCTCCCCATGTATAAAATGAGGGGCTATCTCCAACGCCTACCTTTCTCTGAGGCTTTGTCAGGACCTTGCTTAGAAACCCGGTGTCTGTGGGAGCCTGCCAGCAGATCTGATTTCCTTCACGTGCTCCGTTGGGCATTCTGCCAGTCATTCCCTTGTCGGTGTCACTTCTGCCGCTGTCTTTTTTTTCTAGCAGAGGGAGCCAGCTTGTCCTCACACCCTTCAGCATTCTTCTTCCTCCATGTTTTCTGCCAGTGCCATGCTGTATATTCATTCAAAACTGCCTAAAATTCTCAAAGAAGTTTTCCCTGAGTTCTCCGGTCATGTTAGCTACTTTCCCTGGCTACAACCATGTTTACTTGTAAATTCTCTGATGTATATTTTTAAAATGTTTTCTTCTCTTCCCCACCCCAGCTTTCCTTTTTGCTTTTAATTTGCAGGGCAGGTAGCATGAAATTTAAAGATGAAGCATGTAGTTGGCCTTTGGCTGAGGTTTTGGGAAATTTAGACGTGATGCTTTTAGTACCCTTTCCCCATGGTCTCCCATATTTGTGGGGGATTGGCTATCTGGGTACTTCTTGGATTTTAAAGGTGCTTAAACTCCCTATTTGTAATTTGAAGTGTCTTAAGTACAAACATAGTAAAAAGTTACTTCCAAGTGTTGTTCCTCCTGGAAACACAGTCATAGTCACAAAACCTCAGGAAAAGAAATTGTTGAGGACAATGATATGAAATCTAGATTTCAGATTACTTCACTGAGTAAAACTAACAGTTCTTTGAGAATACCTGGTTATTCTCAAAGTCGATTCTGATGTTACCTGGGAATCAGGGCTCAAAGGTATATATAATTTTCTATTCTCTCC
>JAQZBX010109175.1:0-10486 GCA_029593785.1 Cabassous unicinctus
AATTGTCAATGCTCTTTAGCCAAAGACCAAGAACACCTGTGACTTTATCATTTAATGCAATGAGGAAGAATGCAAGCCATGAGGAAATGTGCATTTTCTAAGTAAAAGGGTGTTAGAAAGAACCTATGACAGGATTTAGTCTTTCTGGCCTTGCTTGGATAATTCAGGGGAGTGTATAAAGACTCAAAAGTCTGTTTGTGGATTGGATGTTTTCAGAAAGGAGCAATTCTATGATTGGTTATCTCAATAAATCTTATCTATTTTTAGGGGAGTCTAAAGTAAGAATAAAGCTATAGTTAGCAAAATAATAGCAGTAAGACAGAATACATTTGGTGTTTTTGGGTTGCATACTGATTTTGACTGAAGATCTCCCAGGCTGCCCTCAGTTTTTCTCAGATACACTTGTTAGAATCCTGCAGCAAATATATTGAGAGTAAATGCAAACCCCATGAATCTAGGTTTCTCTTCTTTTTTCCAACTAAAACTCTAGCATTTAGAGTTAAAAATTCTTTATAATTTGGCTCTTTTCTTTTGTATCTGTTTCTACTATGGCCATCTCTTTCTTCCACCCTCTGATAAGTTTGAAAAGATTCATTTGTTACATGTATTTGAGGGTCTTGTCCTTTCCTGAAATTCAAATTACTTGGATGTTTCCAAGTTCAACTTTCTGCTGGGCTTATGAAATCCTATACATTTCTTTTAATTTATTTGGCTTTTTAAAAATTGTTAGAGTTGGAACAATATTGTTTTTACAGATTTCTGCAGCCTAAATAGAAGTGGAAGTTCTTATTCTCTTTTAATTTCTTTCAACTGTGTTTGCCTCATATACCTCCTTTCTGGATAACTCCACACTTGCTTGAATAGTATCTACCTGGGGTTCTAGTTTGTACCTTGAAAATGTTAATGGAACCTCAGATTCATTATAGGTAAAATTTGGCCTCATCCACTTTACATTCTGAAATGTTCTCCTTCTTCTACACTCTCTTCCTTAATTTCATTCTCCTCATTTTATCCTCCTCCTTTTCTTTCTTCTCCTCCTCCCCTTCCTTCTCCTCCTCCAACTTTTTCTGCTTCTACTTCTATTTTTAACATCTGCATCTTATAGTTCACCCATGATAAAAACCTGTAAATTCTAGATGTATCAACCAACAGAACGGTTTGTCAAATATAGTGAAACCAATTTTTTCCTACTTCTTCTATTTTTTTTAAGATGGTGCTGGGAAATGAACACAGGACCTCGTACATGGGAAGCAGGTGCTCAACCACTGAGCTACTTCAGCTTCCCAACAATAGTTGCTTTTTAAAAAATTTGTTTGTTTGTTATTAGGAGGTATGGGTCTCAAACCCCAGACCTTGTAAGTGGGAAGCAGGCTCTCAACCACTGAGCTACTTCAGCTCCCCACCTTTTAAGTTATGAATTTTTTTAAAAAGAGGAACCAGGGGTTGAACCCAGAACCTTGTACACAGGAAGCTGCTGTCCTCACTTATTAAAAACATTTCTTTCTCTCTTATTTCTACCATTCAGTTAATGAAGACCTTCATTACTTCATAAAGTATGATCAGAAGACCTAATAATCAGTGGATTAAGTGAAAATATCATTTTTACTATCATTTACATGTTAAATTTCTTAAAAGTAGGGAATCTGTAGTCAGGAAAGTTGGTGTTTTGTGTGTTTTTTTCATATTTCTATGTATTTATTTGTGGTTCCTTTATTGTGATTTACTATTTTTTTAAAATAAATTTTATTGAAGTGTATCATTCATACATGGACATACAAACACAATAAGTGTTCATTAAGTGTGAATTTATAAAACACAGATGCATATCATCATATAAAGCTCTGATACATCTCCTCAAAAACAACACCTAGCACTGATGAGAAACATTTCTTACAAATTATGAAAGGACGTCATCAAATTATTCCTACTAACTATGGCCTGTATCTTATATTTGGTGTATTCTCCTCTAACCCATGTGATTATTAGCATCTTCAACCACTGGATTCCGTGTTATACAGCCCCATGTCTTGTACAATTCCATTCAAAATGTATATGCAGTGGCTCTCATATTCATCACAGAGTTGTGCTGTTATTACCTCAGTCAATTTTAGAACATTTTCGTCACTCAAAAAGGAAAAATCCTATACTCCCTTATACCACTCTACTGTTGTCCTTTAGAATTGAAATAATATCTTCTTGCCATTGCTGTAAAATATTAAAATTTTACTGTTAACTATCATCCATTAGAAACATTAATTGAGTTTTCACAAGTATCACCATATTCTTAACACTTTGTAAAAGAAGAGCATTGTTATATTTATACTATTAACCATAGTCTTCATCCACCACCAAAACACTATGCTATAAATTCCCTAGATTATTCTCTAGTTTCCTTTCAATTGATAATTACATCCATAAACTACCCTTTTGGCCACAATCACATTTATAAATCAGCAGTATTAGCTATACTCACTAAAATGTGTTATTATCAACTCTGTTCACTTCTACACTTTTCCAATTAACCTTAATAATGGTACATACATTAAGCATCAGCTACCCTTCTCAACCAACCTTCTATTTCCTAGTAATCTATACTCTATATTTATCTCTGTGACACTCTGTATTTAGTTCATACTAGCGAGACCATACAATATTTGTACTTTTTGTCTAGCTTATTTCACTCAACATAATATCCTCTAGGTTCATCCATGTAGTTATATACATACCAATTTCATTTCTTCTTAAGGCTGAGTAGAATTCCATTGTATGTATCTAGCACAAACTGCCAGTTTATGGACACTTGGGCTAGTTCTATATTTTAGCAGTTGTGAATAATGCTTCTATGAACATCAGTGTGCAAATATTAGTTCAGTTTCCGAATTTGCATTCATTTCTTCTGAATATATTCCTAGTAATATTGCTGGATCATAATGCAGGTCTATATTCAGCTTCATGAGGTACTTCCACTTTGTCTTCCAAAGAGGCTGCACCAATATACATTCCCACCAATAGTGAAGGAGAGTTCCTGTTTCTTCACATCCTTTCCAGCACTTGTAGTTTCTGTTTGTTTGTTTCTTTCTTTCTTTCTTGGTTTAATAATGGCCCTTCTATTAGTTATGAAATGGTATATCATTATAGTTTTGATCTGCATTTCCCTAATAACTAGTGATGTTAAGCGTTTTTTCATGTGCTTTTAGGCCATTTGTATTTCCACTTTGGAGAAACATCCATTCAAGTCTTTCACCCAATCTTTAATTGGTTTCCATGTCTTTTTATCATTGTGATGTAAGATCTCTTTATATAACATGGATATCAAACCCTTATTGGATATACAGTTTCCAAATATTTTCTCACATTAAATAGGATGCCTTTTTAATTTCTTGCTAAAATCTTTTGAAGAACAAAAGTGTTTAATTTTGAGGAGGAACCATTTTTCTATTTTTTCCTTTCTTTGCTCATGCTTTGGGTGTAAGGTTGAAGAAACTACCACCTACCACAAGATTTTAAAGATGTTTCCTACAGTTACTTCTAGGAGTTTTATGGCTGTTGCTTTTTATATTTAGGTCCTTGATCCAATTTGAATTAGTTTATGTATAAGGTGGGAGATAGGAGACCTGTTTCTTTCTTTTGGATATGAATATCCAGTTCTCTAAGCACCATTTTATGAATACTGTTCTGGCCCAGCTGGGTGGCTTTCACAGCCTTGTCAAAAATCACTTGACTGTTGAGGTTTTGAGTTCTCAATTCAGTTCCATTGCTCAATATGTCTGTCTTTATGTCTGTACCATGTTATTTTTATAATTGCAGCCAAGAAATGTTCTTTAAAGTCAGAAAGTGAGAGTCCTCCAACTTCATTTTTCTTTTTAATTTTTTTTTGTATTCAGGTTCACTTAACTTTCCAAATAAATTTGATAATTGGCTTTTCAAACTGTGTAAAAAGTATGTTGGAATTTTTATTGGTATTGATTTGAATTTGTAAATCAGTTTTGGTAGACCTGGCATCTTAATGATATTTAGTCTTCCAGTCCATGAACATGGAATGCTTTTCCATTCATTTAAGTCTTCCTTGGTTTCTTTTAGCAATGTTTTATAGTTTTCTGAATACAAGTCTTTTATGTCCTTGGTTCCTTACTAAATATTTGATTCTTTTAGTACTTATAATAAATGGAATTATTTTTTCTGATATTCTGCTTATATTGCTCATCAGTATTATATAGAAATCTACTAATTTTTGCATCTTAATTTGTATCCCACCACTTTTCTGAAGTCTATTAGTTTTAGTAACTTTGCTGTGAATTTTTAAGGTTTTCTAGATATAGGATTATAACATCAATGAATAGTGAAAGTTTTACTTCTTCCTTTCCTATTTGGGTGACTTATATTTCTTTATCTAGCCTAATTGATCTAGCTAGAATTTCTAGCACAATATGGAATAACAGTGGTGAGAGTGGGCATCCTTTTCTTGTTCATCATCTCAGTGGGAAAACTGTCAGTACGTCTCCACTGAGTACAATGTTAGCTGTGGGTTTTTCATATATACACATTACCATATTGAGAAAGTTTCCTTCTAGTCCTATCTTTTGGAGTGTTTTTAACAAGAAATAATGCTGTATTTTGTCAAATACTTTTTTGCATCAATCGAGGATCATGGGATTTTTCTTTTTCCATTTATCAATGTGGTTTATTACACTAATTGATTTTCTTGCATGGAACCACCCTCACATACCTAGGATAAAATCCATTTGATTGTGGTGTATAATTTTTTTAATTGCGCTTTTGGATTTGATTTGCAAGTATTTTGTTGAGGAGTTTACATCTGTGTTCATTAGAAATATTGGTCCGTAGCTTTCTTATTTCAAAATCTCTTTGTCTGACTTTGGTATTAGAGTGATTTTGGCTTCATAGAATGATTTTGGTAGCCTTCTTTCCTGTTGAATTTTTTGGAAGAGCTTGAACAAGACTGAGAGTAGATTGTCATTGAATCATTGGTAGAATTCACTTATGAAGTCATTTGGTCCTGGACTTTTTATCTTTGGGAAGTTTTTTTTTAGTATATTTTATTTATTTTATTTTATTTTTAAAAAGTATTTAGATTATATAAATCCCACAGAAAAAAAAAACAGGAGATTCCTTTATGCCCTGCCTCCCACACCTCCCACACCAACAACATCCTTAACCAGTGTGACACATTTGCCACAAGTGACGAAAACCCCCTAAAGCACTGCCACCAAGCTTGGACCATATTTCAAATTGTAGTCTACACTCTCTCCCTCACAATCCTGTGGTTCATGTCAAGACATGCAATGTCCCACATCTGTCATTGCAATGTCATTCAGGAAAACTCCCAAGTCCTCAAAATGCTCCCACATTTCACCTGTATTTCCTTCTCCCTGCCCCCAGAACCTCCATTGGCCTCTGCCCCTATATGAATGATACAATTCCTTCCATTGCCAGAATCACAACAAGTCTACAGTAGAACACAGAAAGTCCACTCTAGTTAATCCCCCAATCCTGAGCACTCTGGGATGGTGCTGCCCACTCCACCTCCAATTGAGAGGAGGCTCCAACTCCATGGGGCAGATGGATGGGACTCCCCTACCTGCAGCCATAGACTCTCTCGGTTCCTTTGGATGGTCATTGTCCATCATCATCTCCTTGTTAGTTGTCCTGGGTGAGTCCAATGAACTGGAGAATAAATATTGCAACTCCATTGAATTTCAGGGCCCAGCTGGCACATTGACAGCCCAGAATTTAAAGTCTCTTGGACATACACTGTCCAATTCCAGCACGAACTATAGGTTCAAATAAAAGGTACAGAAGAGGCATGTGTAGAGATGTCTTATCTGAATCCAAATCTGTCACACTCAGGAGCACTAACTCCAAAGTTAGGCCACTGGAAAGGCACCAAACTCTGGAGCTATCTGCCATGACCATGGGTCCTGGGTGTTTTCAAAGCCCTCAGGATCCCCACTATTTGGGGGATAGTAGCTACCTTGGCTGTCTATGAGATCCTGCTGAGACATAAATAAGAGTTACCTCTCTGATGACCTCCCGATTCACTTTTGTCTTTACATTTTCCCCCCTTTATTCAAGGTCTTTTTCCAGTTGTATCACCAGCCAGTGCTTTGTAGTAATCCCTTGGTGCCAGTGATGTTCATCCTTGGGTGTCATGCCCCACTCTGGGAGGAAGGTAATGCATTTGTATACTGAGTTTAGCTTAGAAAGAGTCCACATTTGAACAACAAGGAGGCTTTCAGGAGGCAACACTTAGGCATTCTCCAACACTAGACTATGTTGCAAATTCAAGAGCAAAAGGCATGCAAGCATAGTCGTCAACATCAAGGGCCCATTAATGGACCATCCCTCTCCACTATTCATTGCTCCTGCACTTGGGGGATTGTTGCTGTTCCATTAGAGAATGTGGTAGAGCTCCCCAGGATAGGAATTAAATAATCTTTCAGTTGTTGTGTGAATCTCCACCCACTGTGGCAATGCTTCATGAACATTTGAACATGTTTATATACCTTATATGTATGCCCAGGTGAACTTCCTCCCATGTAGCCCCCATCACTGACACCCCACCCCATTGATCCTCCCCTGCCATAGTTGTAACCCTTCTGTGATCCAAAACCTCTTCAAAAATGAAGCCAGGAATATTGCCAAATAAGATTATTAGGAAAATGAAATAATAATGATAGGTTTAAATATAAGAAATAAAATACATAATAATTTAGAGAAACTAAGACTAAAATAAAGTAAAAAATATTGGGACATTAAAAAAACAAAAAACATCAAAAAATAAAAAAAAAATTTTTTTTGATGTTTTCCTTTCATCACTGTAATATCAGTTGTTCTGTATGTACACTGTCATTTTCTTCCATTTCTTCCCCAGTGCCTTACTTTTTTTATATATCATCTTCAGAGAAGTTTTATATCACAATAAGATTACATACAGAATATAGGGGACTCCCATATACCCAACATCCTCTTCTTTTTCCCCCTTCCCTATTAATAATCTTTTTACATGTGGATGTTTATACATCAGTTGAAACAAATGTACCATTCACATGGAGGGGTTTTGATGACTGTTTCAATATCTTTACATGTGATTGGTTTGTTGAGGTCTTCTATTTCTTCTAGGTATAGTATAGGTTGTTCATGTGTTTCTAGGAATTTGTCCATTTCATCTTCCTTTTCTATGAACAGTTGTTCATAGTATCATCTTATGATCTGTGTTATTTCTGTGGGTTCCATGGCAATATCTTTCCACTTATTTCTGATTTTATTTATTTGAATTTTCTCTCCTTTTTGCTCCTCTGACCCATTTTCCAAGTAACACAAAAAAGCTGTCAGGTTTGATTGGGAACTGGAATAAGAGAATGCTTTGCAACAGGTAAAGATTGTTATGCAAGCTGCTTTGTCACATGGGCCATAATGATCCAGGATATCCAATGGTGCTTGAAGTGCCAGTAGCATTTGGAGATCCTGGCAGGAGACTTTGTCATGGTTCTAAATGAGAATCACCAGTGCAAACACATGGGATTTTGGGGCAAACCTGGGCATCTTTGCATATAATTACTTTTCTTTTGAAAAACTGCATTTAGTGTACAATGGGGCCTTAATAGAGATTGAATGTTTATCCATGGAACCATCTACTTACCATGAGAATTGAGCTGCCCATCATAAATTATCTGACCCACCAAACCATTAATTTAGGCAAGCACTGAAGCACCCCATCATCAAATAGAAGTAACTTATAAGAGATGAGGCTTTAGCAGGCCCTGAAGGCACAAGTAAGTTATTGAAGGAGTGTCTCAAAACTCACGGCTTCCACTCCTTTCACCTTACTTTCTCTTACCCAGCCCACAGCTTTGACTTCTTAGTGAGTGCCTCATAAGAAGTGAAAACTTGGAACTAGTTTACAGAATGTTTAATACAATACACAAACAACACTCAAAAGTGGACAGCTGCAGCACTACAACACCTTTTTAGGATATTCATAAAAGACAGTTGTGGAGGGGAAATTCTCACAGGGGCCAGAATAGTTTATTTTGCTTGGAAGAAAAATAGAAGTACATTTGTATAGATTTATGATCTGTGGTTAGTAGTTTGACAGGAATGTCAAGGTTTAGAAGGAACATATTGGAAAATTAGAGACTCTTAGTGGGGAGAGGTGTGTGCATAGAATTTTCTGAATTGTTATAAAATATGAAGATATTTGTGTCCCAAGTAAATGTTCACTAGACAGTTTCATTATTAGAGGAGGATTTTATAATCAAGTGGATAGGATGACATGTTCTGTAATACCAGTCAGCCTTTTCTCCAGCTGCTCCTGTCATTCTCCAAAGACTCATGAACAAAGTTGTGATTCAAATGGAGGTTATGCCTGGGCTCCACATCATGGACTTCCATTCACCAATGCTGACTTGGATATAGCCACTGTGTGCGTTAATTTGACAGCAGCAGAGACAAAGAGTCCCTGATATGTCACCATAGCTTAGGTGTCACTGTTAAATGGTGACAAGTTGGTTATGTTAAACCACTTTCATCATGAAAAGGGCAGCATTTTGTTTTACTGGAAAAGGCAAGTTATTAGCCATATCTGTCTTCTGTGCACCTTATTGAATGCCATATCTACCATCCTGGTATTCCACAAGCATTCTTTTTGCTTAAGTTAATAACTTTACAGCAAGTACAATGTGACTTGCTGTAAAGTCACATGACTTTACATGTAAAGTGGGTCCATGATCATGGGATTCACTAATCATACTATGTAACCAATCATGCTGAATCAGCTAGATTGATAGAGCCATGGAATGGCCTTTTGAAGGCTCAATCACTATGTCAGCAAGGGAACAGTACCGTGCAGAGCTGAATAAATTTTCTTCAATAGACTATATTTCTTCTAGATTATTGTCCTTTCTAGGTTGCTATTTATCCCATTGCCAGCATTCCTGGACCCATGATGACAGGGTGGAAATGGGAATGACACCAATCACTATTACTCACATGATCAGCTAACAATATTTTTGCTTCTTATCCCTGCAACTTTAAGCACTAACAGCCAGGCAGTCTCCAAAAGGAAGAGGGTTTCCATGAGGAGGCATACAAATGATTTCATTGAACTGGAACATAAAATTGAGGGCTTGTCATTTTGATCTCCTCATGCTTCTGAATCAATGGGAAAAAAGGGAGTCACAGTACTAATGGGGAAATTGATCCTGATTACCATGGGAAAATTGGACATCTAACAGTGGTAAGGAAAAGCGTGTATGGAATGTAAGAGATTAGCTAGTGTATCTCTGAGAAATATTATGCCCTGTGATTAAGTCAATGGAAAAATTAAAAAAAAACTCAAACTAGCCTTAAATACTAATGCCCTAAGTTCTCCAGGAATGAAGGTTTGTGTCACTCCATGAAGGAAAAGACCATGAGGTACTTACTGAGGTAAAGAAAATATGAAATAGGTAGTGGATGTAAGTACTTATAAATACTAGTTATATCATGTTATCTGTTACAGAAACAAAGACTGTAATTGTTGAGTATGTTCCCTTATGTTGTTATGAATACATTTATATATTGTATCTGTGCTTCCTTGCTCATGAATCTCTCTTCCATTGACTTTTAACTTCTTGCTGTAAGGCCTTCTCCAGCCTGTGTTTTCCAATGTGTTCTCTTCATAAAGTCCTAAGTAATAAGACCCACTCTCATTCGTTTTGGCCACATCTTAAATGAAAAGAATATATTCAAATTGTCCTATTTACAAAAGTGTTTACACCCACAGATAAGGGGATTAAAATAAAGAACATGGCTAAATTGGGTCTGTAATTTGATCTACCACATTCTACCCTCTGGAATACAAAAAGACATGGGTTTCTGCCATGCTGAATATATCCATGCATCCCAACACCTGGAAATCCTTATGTCATGTCAGTAACAACTAAAAGTCCAAATACTCAACAAAATCAGTTGTGGGTATGGTCTACCTTAGGACAAAATTTCTCTATATTCTGTGGATCTGTGAAACCTGGAAAACAACTTATCTGAATCCAAAATACAACAGTGGGACAGTCTTAGGACAAATATCCCCATTCCAGAGGAGAGAAATTGGAAGGAAAATTATAACAATTTTCTCTAACAAGTTTGAAATATAGCCTTCAAATTAGGTTTCAAGGTTCAAGATTCATCTGTGGATCAATGTTTTGTCCTCCTGGTCTGCTGGAATGACAGCCATCCCTTTCCAAGAATCTGGACAGTGGCCCTGCTCTCTGCAAACAATATGAAACTATGTCCCCCCCTCTCCAAGCATGGGAATAGTGGGCAGACTCTCTGAAGAACACATCTTCTTTCAATGGGGTGGCAGCTCAAGTATTCCTGAATATAGGGACAGAAGATCCATCCCCTCAAAGTCATTGGTCAGAAATCCTGCCCAACAAAAAGGCATGACCTGAGGAAATGTCATCAGTGTTGTTAAATCACAACTTCT